>JAHBCN010002795.1:0-84450 GCA_019359885.1 Listronotus oregonensis | reverse complement strand
ACCCTCCTATTATTTTCTTTTGTACAGTGCAGCAAAGCATATATTTTCATTTGAAATACAGAAGTGTGTGTACCTAGTGAAATGGAAAATTGTCAGTTCCTCATTTTACTGTACAAGCCGGCTCCAGTTCCCTGCTCGGTTTTGAATCCTGTTAGGATCGTTTAGAATGCCGATATTAAAAAAAGTTCATTGGGCCTTTTATGTTCGCAAGGACATTTTACGTTAATATATTTAACAGTCTGTGTCGTAAAAAAGTTTTAAAACTTTTTTTTTAGATATTCAAAATTTGAACCCGCCAAATTTTTATCTTCTCTTTAAAACGTCTTTTTAGTAAAAACAAAATAAGTTTTTTTTTACCGCGCATTAAGTTAAACTGTATGTATCTATGTAACTGAATTACGTATATTTACAGTGGTCAGCCACCAGTTGCAATCCAACAACTATGGAGCAACAGCTCCCATGGTCCGTTGGGACGGGTAGTATAAACCCGTGACGACGTACAGTTATCTTGTATGTTGTCAGCAATCAACCTGAGCTACAGATTTTTGTAGCCCCAACGGACCATGGGAGTTGCTGTTGGATTGCAAGTGGTGACTGGCCACTGTAAATATACGTAACTAACGTACTCAAGTACAAGTATAGTACTTTTTCCGTCTGGTCACGTGGTTAACTCCACGTCTGATAAGTCTAAACGAAGACGAAACTAGACCAGTAATGTCGGACTACGTTCTACGCACTGGGTGTCAATCCAGTACTAAGTTTAGTGACCTTGGCTTTGGCACTTACTTCTTTGGGGTCTACTCGCTCGCTCTATCGCCGAACAAAGCTATATCCCACCCTAGCCTGGGGACAGGCTGTCCACTTGAAGAGGTCGGCATGTGGTAAGGTAATACCGACCATGCTCTACCTCACTCCAAGTGTGGAGCACCATGTTGTGAAGAGGCTGGTTGCCGTTAAACATGGATCTGTTGGGGTGGAAGGATTGAGAAATTACTCTCTCCTTCTTATTTGGACTCCTGGCTTGAACATCAAGCATTGAGCGTCTCATTCAGTGTAACATCGCTTGGCCTAACATCGCCTTGCGAATTATCGTCGGCCATTGCCTTACGATAACGACCTTCACTTCAGCTGGCTTTCGCTTAGCTGAATAAGTTAGTTGTAGAGACTGGTAAGTAACATCGTTTCGTTCTTCTGTACTCCTCAGACGGGTAGTATCAACCCGTGACGACGTACAGTTATCTTCTATATAACGGAATATTTCAACTTAATATTTACCAATTTCAAGAAGTCCCCCCCCTTTTGAAACTTCGGTCTCATTCCACATAAAGGTATGAGATTTGATAAGTTAATTTAAAAAAGTATTCTAATTACCTATGAAAATATTAAGAAAGTTATGTTAAGTAATTTCGGAGATATTTAATTTTAAATCGCCGATTTTACTACTGAGTGATTGACTCATCAAAATTATGGAACATTTCCCGAGGGAGTAGAAACTGAAAATTTGGTATGTAGGTAGATTTTAAGACAGAGGTAAAGGAAACATAAAAACTGCACGTTTTTACTCAAAAAGACCTGAAACAGTGCCGTAATATTGTATTTTGCAATTTGATTGACTCTGACTTTCTAGGATCATAATTCGATAATTGCTTAGAACCGCGGCTTTACCTAATTTTGGCTATAAAATATCGAAAAAGAGAAATATTGACTTGCTTTTTTTTATTTTGTTCTAGTTTATGGCGCATTTAGGAATCTTTTAGGAAAAATCCCCAAAAAAATCGGTGTTAATTTTTATTTTAAAAATTGATTTTTTTTTTAATTATTCTTTTTTTGATACACTTTAAGAATAAATATATTTGATAATTCAAAAAAATTGAATTTCTAAAGTTTGAATTTTTTAAAAAAATTATAATAAATAGAAAAATTATTATTAAAAAAAATTAACTGTTTTATTTTCAGTAAACATTAAAAAAAAAATAGAAGTTAAGAAAATATATATTTTATTAAAATTTCAAGCAAAAACAAAAATAATTAAAATTTTTAGCCTTTAAAATTAAATTAACTCTTAGAAAATTAAATTATTGAATATTTATTGGGTTATATTTTTCAATGCGCTGAAAAGTAGAATATTTAAAAAAAAAACTTGTCAATAACTCAATTTTTCGGTTTTTCATGGCCAATAATACATAAAGCCGAATTTAAAATGCAGGCAGAAAATTAACTAAACAAAGGAAATTGCCACATTTTATCAGGCGAAATTTAAAGAACGTTAAAGTGAGCAAGTTTTGTACTTTTGCAGCTTTTTAAGCAACTTTTAGAAACTTTTTAAAGCAAAAGTTGATTCGCAACATTATTCGTACATTAATGCTTAGAATTTAAAAATTGATAAACAATTTTTTGATATAACAATAAAAATGTATATTTTATTAATATGTACACAGGAGTTATATTTTTGATGTCTTTTATGATATAAAGCAATTTACAAAGTTTTAAGATCAAAGCAAGTCCTGCACATATTCGCTTTACCGTAATGGTTAATGCAGCAGGAGATAATCTTATTTCTTATTTACAATAAAGCAGCAAAGACGTCCTGGAAATTGACAAAGGCAACTCTTTTAAACTTGTACACGAAAAGAACAAGTACAATTCAAAAAGCTACTTATAAAAAGCTTTACTTTTATTGTACTTTCTTCTTACTTTCCGTGTAAATCTTGTGTTTAAAACGAATTAATTAAACGTGACCAGTAATCCCGTAATATAAATGTGTTAAAATTATCATACCAAAAATATTTATATTACATAAGGGTCAAGTTTTTATTCAAAAATCTTGGCCTCTTAAGCACTAAAATCTAAAATTAGAAAAAGTTATTTTTTGACTTGGCAAGTTTTTTACTGATCGATCTCCTGTATTATTAAAAGTTCTTTTTTATCAATTTAAGATATCCGTACTTTACTGGAGAAACTTGGCCCTTATTTTACATTGGTTTTGGTCTGATTTCTTTTCTTTCTTTGAAAGTGTTAGACAGTTTTATGGTTTTAATAACACTAAAATTTTGGACTTTCATTGTTTTTATTTGTTAATTGATACACAATGTTTCAGTAGTTAATGATCTGTTTTCAAGTGATAACTAAAAACTATTCTTAAAAGCCACGACTTAAATACTATCTGTTGTTCACTGAAGCTTGACCGACTTTTTACGGTTTAGAAACGGCTTTCAGATATTCAGAATGTCGACCTTAGATTTGCTGAATACATTTTGGTTGTTTGCAATTATCACAGTTAAATTTTCTTTTCTTTCAGTGGGTTTCTTTATAAATTATTTTTGCTTGCGACCATTGTATGCGGTGTTGATTTAACCATGCGTGTTTGGCAATCCCTGATTTCGCGTTTCACGTCAATCCGTTCATAAAGAAACCTACCGAAAGAAAAGAAAATTTAAAGAAGCTGTAATAATTGCAAAGAACCAAAATGTATTTAGCAAACCTAGTGTCGACATTTCGAAAAGCCGTTGCTGAATCGTGCAAAATCGATCAGGCTTCGGTGAACAATGGATAGTATAGTTTTAGTTATCACTTGAAAACGGTTGGAGATACATCACTAACCGAAACGTTGTGTATCAATCAACAAATAAAGACACTAGAAGTCCAAGATTGTAGTGTTATTAATTTTTTCTCTCTTCTTTTTAAGTTCTATTAATGGAATAGAATACTGCCTGTATTTTAACTTCTAAGACAATTATGACCTCAGAAACTCAGGTTCTGTAAGATTGCAAACTTTTCAAATACCCCTAAGGATACAATATTACCGCCTCCATTTCAAGGCGTTCCGAGTAAATAAGGTGCAGTTTTTTTAATTTTTCCTTAATTCTGTCTTAAAACCCACTTACGTACCAAATTTCAATTTTCTACTCTCTCAAGAAGTGCCCCCATAATTTTGATTACTCAATGAATTATTAAGTGAATAAGGAAGTGACCCAGCCCGTTGAAAGATAAGCGATTTACAAAATTTATTATCGCAAAAACTACTTGACATAACTTCCTCATTTTTTTCTTAACTTGGTCTTATAAGATATATAGGACTTAATTAGGTACTCAAAGTTCAAAATAAAAAACACATTTTATTTTTAAAATTAAATATTATTTATCCAACACCGGCTAGTTATATGAGTCACTAATTGTGGCAATTTAGGTAGGTAAACTATCAAATAGCACTTTAGTGTTTTATAAACCATAACCCACCAGTGGGTTATGTTTATAACTCACTCTCTTGTTCTAAATTATGTAATTATTTCTTCACGTTATTATTACTAGATATTGTCAAAATGTCCATGTTTTCATGGGAAATTGAGGTCAAGGGTTCTATTATACTGACACAACTGCTAGACTATTTACTGTTTCCTTAATTTTTTTCAGCAGGTTTGATTTGGTTTTGGATGGATTTTTTAAAGTAGCCCTTCATTACTGATGATGATTTTTATCCTTTATGGCGCTTGAGTGTTGTTATGATGTTGGCCCCCGCATTAGCTAGTAGGGTAACGGAGGATCTAAACAGGGGCCGGTGTATAGTTCTTGATCCTTTAGGTTAAAATAGGCAGCAATTTTTATAGGTAATTTTGACATGGTATTTATACCCACACACTGATTTGTTCACTTGCCATTTTTATAAGAGACAAAGAAACGGCTGTGGTTGGTGTTTCTATGGTTGCAAAGAAATGTATTGTTTACACAAATCAACAGGGTTAAATGGAAATCCTTTTTAAAGAATAGTAAAACTTCTTGTTCTTTTAGTTTTTGTGTCTGGCAACACAACACATAAATTATTTTCTTTGTCTTGAACATTTTTAATTTTTAAATGTGTTTACTCATCACATTTACAAAACCCAGTAATCCCCATAATGAAAGCTACTTTCATTAGTAAATACTTACTCTGGAGAGCCTGTCGTACAAATGTTTCGATTCTTTTTGGGTTTGCATCCTTGGGATTCACATTTTAAGAAACTAGTTTATTTGCCATATTTTAAAATATCGATTACTTAATACAGAAGAAGGGTCGAGCAAAGCATGGAGTATTTAGTTCATAAAGACGATGGAGCTAAATTTTTCTGTAAATGTAAAAAAGAAGCCAGCAAAACGTTTTCGTCAATTCTTTTTATCTTTCTTGAATCCATTAATTTTTAAAAACTTTGCACATTTGTCATAGCAATCTCATAATTATTCTGGTAATATCTGCCTTGCCGCTTCTTCTGCTTCCGTAATAATGTCCTGGTGCAAATAATTCTTATCAATTTCTTCCATTTTTTAACTCTAAAAACCGCCTTTGGCATAATAGGATCTAACAATGTCAAAATTTAGTTAAATAATTGCTAATAATATTTTAAGTTTTCTGGCAACCATAAACAACCTACTTAAATCCGAGCTTGCATGCCCCGGCTAAAGGTGAAATTACATTGATACAATTTTAATTTTTGTAAATTTTTACATTGGATGTATATATGTCTTTATATATCCGTCTGTTTAAAATTAAACATGAGGCCCCCGAAATGGACAAAAAAATGTAATGAAAAGAATAAACACTTTGTTCAGTGGATGGAAGTAAAAAGAAATTATACAATTGACAAATATTTTTAGACATTTTCATAAACGCACCTTAAAAACGTCAGTAAGAATACACATTTTACGTCTTATTATTACCACTACAGAAAAAACACAGCGCTGAAATAGCAACACGAAATGCAAGACATTCAATAAAAATTAGAGGTATTTAACTTTAGAAAATTAGTCATTAACATATTATTAAAATGTGGAAAAGAATCGATCGGATCGTTCGATTTCGCAATTATAAATGAGTATTAATTTTTGTTGTATAGTTCCAGTATTTCTTGTTAAGAGTCTATTCACTCGCCGAAAATGAACGCATTTCGGCGGGCCATTTTCGTATCTATTTTCGCTATATTTTGAAGACGGTTAAATTTAGCGACCCAAAGTAAAAAAAATCTGAAAGTCCTCTCTTTTTGCTAGGTCTGTGCTGTAATAGATTTTTAAATTTTGACCTTGGTGACCCAAATTTTTAAATATTTGTTTATTAAAATAGCCAAAGTTTATAAATTGTTTTCTCAGTTATAAAGATTTATATCAAAAATTCATTACAGCACCGACACAGTTTAAAGTTTAAGCTTTCTAACCATACCAAATTTATAAGGATTAAAAAAAAATCCGTCAAAATTTTATGATAACTTCGAAACCTTTGCAGCGCTTTGTAAAATAATTTAAATTCATCAATAGGCCACTCATAGTTGGTGTCAGGGCGGAGTTACATAGAGCACGGTCGGAGTTAAAACAGCTAACTGTATTTTATATTTTAGCATTTACTTCATGTCTATCAGCAGCTTGTGATATATCGTCTTGTAAGAAAGCCATTATTTATGTTACTAATTTCTTACCGATTATTCTAAAGACAATTTAAATACTGGATACTATAAAATAGGTATTGAATGATATCTATTATATATTATTATTATACACCTGTTTATTATTTTTGTATGGTTTTTATAAAATAGTGTAAAAAGAAAACCTGTTTAGTAGTGAGATTCTTTTAGTTAATAGAGTTTAAAAAATCTTATTTTTTTGCACCAGGTTTGTAAGCGTTAATCCTATAATTAAATTTTTACATACATTTTACAAGTAATTTTACAACTAAAATAATTTCGGAATTTTATTCTTTCCGTATATACAGAACTGCCAATTGGTGTGTCGATGTTCAATAGCTTTTTGTGGTATATTTAAGGAAAGTCTAAAATTTACATAAAATTAATTGAGCTATACTACAATTTTATTTTTGTAAGAAATACATTCGTTTGTCCGTTTTGCGCGTTACATCAGACGATCTACCTTTTACACTTTTTTTTTAAATAAATTAATAAATAGTTTTTAACATACAGAAAACCAAACTGGTTATAGTAAAGTAATAAATAAAATTTGTATAATGGTTTGATTTCCTTTTTCGTCAAAGCGGCATGCCGACAATACGTTGGCAATAAATGAACAAAGGGGTCGGTTTTCCAAGAAAAATGAAATTTATATTCTCCCACTTTATTAAATGCATTTTTGAGCAATGAGAGATGAACTGGATGCAATGAATTAGTTTGATTTATTCAGCAGTAGATAACGAGTTAAAATATTTATTTTGTCTTCTGTCCGAAAAATTGGTGTGCGTTGCTGTGTTTTTTTTTTAAAGTAAGTAAATCTTGGTTTACCCTAGTATATAATTTATAAAATCACTAATTATGGGTAAGTAAACTATTACATTTTACTATTTAAAATGTATAAAAATATTATTAGGTCAGTATAAAAGATAACATTTATGCAGTGTTTCTACGTAAGCTGGCGTCATATGGGAAACTTTGTTATTATTAAGTTTTTGAAAAAAACTTATTCTTTATAAAAATGTCTTTATGGTCCATAACCTCAAATGCAACCAATCAGAGATTTTTCAAAAAATGTGTTTTTGGTCCAAAGTAAAGTACCTTTACTTTTTAGAATATCGGAAAATATTATAAAGAAACGATGTTTAAAAATTTTTTTAAAAATTTAACATTGTTTATTTACATTAGTTTTAAATTAATGTGTAAACTTAATTTTTTTAACATTATCGTAGAGAAAATGTCAGAAAAATATTTTTTATGAAAATAAACAATGTGGAATATTTAAAAGTTATTTCTAAACATTTTTCTCTATTTTTCTTATGTCAAAAGTAAAGGTAGGTACGCTACTAGGAAGCAAGAAACACATTTGTGACAGACCTTGTAAGCGACTGATGCATTTTGACATCTGATGATTGCATTTAACGTTTTGAAACATGCAGAACTTTTTATAAAGAATAACTTTTTTCCATAAATTTAACATTAAAAAGGTTTTCCATATGCTGGCGGCATATGAAACTTACCATAACCAAAACTTACGTAGACACACTGTTTACATGCATTTTTTTACAGTTTCAATAGTTCTTAAAAACTTATTTTTAAGGTTTTTGATCCGGTCTGGCAAAATACGCCTTTAAACAAATTTACTTTTTATAGTTTTTTCCCTAACTTTGCACTTAGATATCTGTTTTTTTTTCTAATTTACGTATACAGTGTGTCCCAAATTGGTGGGGAATGTATGGGGATCTTGGAAACCACGATAGATAGAAAATCGGTTAAATGGGGAAAGTTTTGTACAATTATGTTAGTAAGCTAATCTCGTTTACTACATGGTTTTATCTATTTAGGTTTTTGAGAAATTTTGAAAAAACCTAAAACATGCATTTTCGAAAATCGGCCATATTTTTTTTATAAGTGAAAATTTTTCAAATCTGTAAAAACTTCTTTAAATCAACTTTTTTGTAGAATATGACCGAGTAGTTAATTTTTAATTTTTACGTTTCGGGTTTTTAGAATCATCAACTTTATTTTTTCATATGGGCCCCATATTGGATTTTTACGCAGCCAAATAGTGCTTTATATTCTGATTTCAACAGTGTATAACATGTTATAATTTAAGAGTTTATAACCTCATTTATTTCAAAAAACAAATATTTTCTCAGTTGGCCTTGATTCCGGCGAACGTCATTTTTTTTTGTAAACAATAAAATATTAGTAATAGGCAAAATAAATAAGCTGAACAAATATTTTACAGAAATGGGTTCGCGAACACAGCTATAACGTTATTACTTGTTACAAGAAAATGTAATGGCGCCCATATGAAAAAGTAAAGTTAATGAAATATCATCAACTTTACTTTTTTATATGGGCGCCATATTGGATTTTTTTGCAGCCAAATAGTGCCTTATTCCTATTTCAACAATGTATAACATGTTATAGTTTAGGAGTTTATAACCTCACCACTTCAAAAAACAAATATTTCCTCAGTGGCCTTGATTCCGGCGAATGTCATCTAGCGTCATTATCAAGTTAGCTCGGGTACGTTATTAAATTTTTTTCAACTTTGTGAAATGGTTAACTATTTAAAAACATACTTGATATTTTGCAACGTCATTTCCAAAGCAATAGAAATGTTAATATAGTTGCGCAAACGTATTTCGACAATTTTCCTGCAAGGCAGCATCCAAAACTAACATACTTTCGAAAACTGGTTACAAATTTGCTTAAATTCGGAAGTTTTAAAAAACCACGACCTAAGAAGTTAACCAACATTTTAAACAAAATCCAACATCTTCAGCCAGGGATATTGATAGATAATTCCACATACCTAAGTCAACCATTTATAGGGTAGTTAGGACTATTTAAAAAAATATCGTTAATATGTTGAGAAATATGGGCAATATTTTGAATTTTAGGTCGTTATTTTACATCTTGATTTTAGTAGGAATATTAGTTTAGCCACTTTTCGTTGTTTTTGTTTTCACTTGTTTCAAGTAACTTGTTACGTGTAGTTTTGTTGTAACACGGTATTAACGTTATAGCTATGTTCGTGAACCCATTTCTGTTCAGCTTATCTATTTTGCCAATTACTAATATTTTATTGTTTAAAAATAAAATGACGTTCGCCGGAATCAAGGCCAACTGAGAAAATATTTGTTTTTTGAAATAAATGAGGTTATAAACTCTTAAATTATAACATGCTATACATTGTTAAAATCAGAATAAAAAGCACTATTTGGCTGCGTAAAAATCCAATATGGCGTCCATATGAAAAAATAAAGTTGATGATGATTCTAAAAACCCGAAACGTAAAAATTAAAAATTGACTACTCGGTCATATTCTACAAAAAAAGTTGTTTTGAAGAAGTTTTTACAGATTTGGGAAATTTTCACTTATAAAAAAAATATAGCCGATTTTCGAAAATGCATGTTTTAGATTTATTCAAAATTTCTCACAAACCTAAATAGATAAAACCATGTAGTAAACGGGATTAGCTTACTAACATAATTGTACAAAACTTTCCCCATTTAACCGATTTTCTATCTATCGTGGTTTCCAAGATCCCCATACATTCCCCACCAATTTGGGACACACTGTATATGTAATAGCAGATTGTCTGTTTTCTATCTCCCACCCAATCAATGCTTGGGTTTCTCCAAACGAAGTATCGGCACATTATTACTTCTTTACATTGACGTTCATTCCCTTTTAACAATAAATCACATCCATAGTGTGCTAAAGTAGATACAATTCGTTCTAATCTTCAATTTCCTAAGCCAGTTTTAAATTAATATTGGGCTGGGGCACCAAAAATCTTGTCTGATCTAATACCACAAAAGAAAATTCATATTCGTTTTTGCAGATAAAGCCTACCAGTTCTCCTCGCCCACATATATCCTACAGAATAAAGAATGATCCCCATCTCACAAAAATTATTCTTTCACTTGCCCACCGATAAATTGAGGCCTGCGCGGATTTATAGGTATTTTCTCGGCTTCTGCCCTGAAGAACTATCGCATATAACTGCTCCCTTTGCAGCATTTGGCGAAACCCCGAACCTTTCACTTCGTACGCTGCTTTATTCCTAGAGTGTTATTAAGTCCTGTATCAAAAAACTACCTTTACTTCACTTTAGATACTCACGGTACGTTGATACTTACGCCTACGTGGATTGTCAAAAAAAAAGAAAAAAAAAACAGTTTTAAAACAAAGGAGGTTCTTATTTGTCCGGTATTTCTATTTGTGACCTTCTTTTTTCTTATATCAGCGTAACTTTTAACAAAATGGGACAGTTATGAGATTTATTTTTGCAAAGAAAGTTTTTTTCATGGTGGGTACTTAACTTTTTTGGGATGGCTATTTTACAGAGTCAATTTAGTTCGTAAGATGAATCGTTTCCGAACTCAGTCCAAATAAGTCGTAATGACAATTAAATCCAAAGCAGATTTTTGTCAATAATTCAGTTATATTAGTTAAATAACACATATTTTATAAGAAAACATAACTTAAAAACATAAATGAAATATATGAAAAATAACATAACATCATATTTTTATAAACTTGATATTCTAAACTTTTAAAGGGGTATTTTTTACATTTTAAGCTACCTCTAAATGATGTTACCAAAAAGAATAATACATAGCTCTACTATATTGTTACAAGTAGAACTTTTAAATATCAGTATATGATAATTACATTACCGCACTACTTCCGTAGTTTTGCAACGCGGAATATAAAATCATTGTATTGCTAAAGAGATTAAATAAATCTTTAACACCCTTTATGTCAAAAACAAAGGCCTTGTGGACTCATATGTATACGAATATTTTTTATTAAAAATAATGAAAAGTCATCCTGTAAAATATCGAATATTTATTAAAAAACACCCTTTACTTATTATTTACATTATAATATACATTTGGGTTAGTCACATAAAAAAAATTATGAAATAAATTTAAAGTTTTAGGAAATATCGGAAAATGAAGCGTAACAGAAGCAAAACGAATAAATTAGCCAATACTTTTTATTTAGAAAATTTCCAAATGATTGTGTCTTTTTATGCCATCCAAATATTTAACCAATAGGATAATAATTATTAATTACATTAGGTACATATTTACAAAAACAAATATTCATATAACTTGTATTGAGTCGGCTTTTACTTGGTGGAAGTCCATTATATAGAGGAGTGATAACTTAGAAAAGAAATAATACTTTTCAAACTTCCACAATTTTTTATTTTTAAGTTTTATTTATACAAAAGAAAACTCGACATGTTTCGCAACACTGTTGCTTCGTCAAAGGAGTTTAAGAGACTGGTATTACTATAAACTAAAACTTACAACCAACATGTACACAAATAAGCAGGTAGATATTTACAATAGGAAAAACCTAATTATTATATTTACCTAGGTAATAATGATTTAAGTGGTTTAACTCTAAGCCGATTGTAAATTTAGTTTTAAAATTAATATATATATATATATATATATATATATATATATATATATATATATATATATATATATATATATATATATATATATATATATATATATATTTAAATTTGAAGTTTATGTAGGTAAACAAAAATACAATATGTAAATTGATCTTGATATAAATAATTTTAAAACATATTATATGTTTTTAATAAAGTTTGAAGGTTTATGGAAGCCCAATACTTTGGCCAATTTGATGAAAAAATGTCCGGCCCACTATGAAAATAACTGTCATGAAGGGTTTCTTATGATTCTGGGCAGTAACAAAATTCCACGAAATTTTGTAATGTGTTGCCTACATAAACACTGAAATCAGTGAGTAGGTAGGAAACATATTATACTTTGGACAGAGCCGGAGTCCCGTTTTTGTGTGCGACGGCGCGGCGCGTATGAACGCATACTCGCCGCTCCGTATTAATTTCGATTATTTTTCCTTGTGTGATTTTATTTTGTGGTTATAAAAGTTTTTTGGATTAATAAACACCTCATCCAGCTTCTACCCAAATTAATGCTGGGCTGCCCCAGGGCACCAACTAAGTTTCTTCTTCACTCAACGATCCCTCTTTCATAATTAATTTTATTTTTACAACCAATCTAAATTATGGTAAGCTTTTATTTTTCTTTGACCCTCGCCGATTTCGATGATTTTTTGCATACGGAAGCGCTAATTACAAATCTAAAGTAAGTTTTTAGAGAACGTTTTATTCTCCAGATATCGGTCCTTAAATATGATACTTAAATCTAACTCAATTACACTACCTTGCCCTTTTTTATAACAAAATGGGTGATAAGTACACACGTTTACCTTAATTTTATGAAGATGTTTTGTAAAAATACAAAAAACACAAAAAATATCGACCATTTAAATAGAAGGCTGTGAAGCGGCTCCATTAATTCTTTCCATATTAAATTTTGATTATATAGAATATGGAATCCAATATTACACAATAATTTTAAATATTCTATACTATTTTGGTTTAATAACAAAAAATTGCAAAAAATTTAAAAAAAAACATTAAAAGTAAAGTTGGTTTGAATTTGACATTTGATGATGTTAAGTTTATTCATGGTTTATTGCGCAAATTCCGCGGGGCCTTTTCCCCTATTTCCGCTGCCCTGCACCCATGGACAATTTTGTTTTACAGTATTGGCCTTCCATAAACCTTCAAACTTCCTTGTTAACCTGTGTATCTAATATTTCAGCTTAATCGATTAAGGATAACTGCTTCAAAATTCAGTTGCAAGCTTTGTCCCGAACAAACATAATATGTTTATACAACGTACAACAAACATTGCAAAAAGCAAATAAAAACTTGTAAAAATGTTAACAGCGGCAGAACTTTACTTAACATAAATGGTAATAAATAACTTTTTTCAATTTGGTTTAAGTTTAGGATATAAACTTACATCTAAATCAGCAGTTTTAACAAATGTTTGTTTAGTTTACGTACATCAGGAGATGTAAAATTTAAGTTGTAGTTGTTCTAGTTTCGGTTTATTACTCCATAAGGAATTTAGGAAACTTGTTAAAATTAAATAAAGCAAATAAAATAACTGCTGTGTATTTTTGTAGGAAGTTTGTAATATTTTCCTTTTTTTAAATATTTGATGTTGAAGTTGGGAATTAATATTTTTTATTAACCTGCAATTTAGAAAAGGGATATAGGTCTACAATTAGGAGAATAAGTTTTGGATTCTTTCTTAGAGATATAATTTTTACACGAGTGGTCTTTAAACTCTTCTTAAAGAACTCTTTTGTCACCAAAAATCCAAAAGAGGAAGGTAAGAATAAATGCAAGCAGTTTAAAAAAAAAATTGGTATAAGGAGGAAATGGGCTTATACTGCTGTACTCCAAATGCAGTTTTTGATATTTTTTAAGAAAAATTAACATTTTCTTAAAAAGAAAGATTATGAAAATGATTAAGGATAGAATTGTCATCAAATTGTATAGCAAATGGTTCGGCACTTCCTTAAGAGGTAAAAATAATTAAACTTTTTGTTAAAGGTAAAAGAGAATAAATACAGAAGTTTTAATGGTAGGTGTTTTTGCCAAAGATCCAAAAAGATTTACTGCCATTTTAACAAGACACAACTTATGCAATTGTAAAAACCATCTGTAAATTTGCTGAACACTCTTAAATTTGCTGAAAAGGGATTTTTTGTAATATTATAACTTTTAGTCTTACTTTAATTAATAATTTGTAAAAATTTTAATATAAAAGTTAATCAAAAGGGTTTAAACAAAAGTTGTATAACAAAAATATTTTCTTTTAACTTCTTGCTTTCAAACCCAGTGACTGATGACACACGTACAAACAAAAAATATTTTTAGGAGGTGTAAACTACTCTTTAATAACAATAAACTAGAAAATAAATTTTAGCATTTTTTTTTCAGTGTTATTTACTTGTTTTAAATAAGTCAGCATACAAAAACTAATAAAACATATGTTTACTACTCCTAGGGAGTGTAAACTGCTCTTGTTGGTTTTATTCATCAAAAACCATCGAACCAGAAAAACGTTTTAAAATTTACTTGTTAATGTGATTGTTATTTTAGGTATACAATAGTGATCAGACCTAATAAGAAGGAAAATATGTTGTCTTTATGAAAGCGTAGTTATTCCTACCTTGGATAAACTAAAAAAGAAGCTAGACGAAGACGAAACCAATATAAATATTAGCCGTGCTACCCTCCATAGAGTTGTTTGTAAAATGGGATTTAAATACCGCAATAAAGACAAAAGACAAGTAGTAATGGAATCGCACAGATTACGCACTTGGAGATTTAATTACCTTCAAAAAATTAAAAAATATAGGTTAGAAAACAGATCAATAATTTACCTTGGTGGAACATGGTTCGATACACACGACACAGTATCCAAAGGATGGGTTGATTCCACTCAAAACTGTCAGACGAAAGCACCTTTAAATAAAGGAAAACGCATTACCATAATACACGCTGGTTCAGAAGACGGATTTCTCCCAAACTGCTTGCTGTTGTCTGCTTTTAACTATAATTTATTTTTTCATTTTTTAGCCTTAAAACAACATCAAAAGTAATCTTAATCAAGAACCTAAATTTTCAGCATATCCCATATTTTTAATGAACCTAAATTTTCTATATGCCTGTTTATTTTTAATTAAATTTTGTTTTGATTTAGAATTCTTAATGAAATTTTCTTTCAATTTTTTTAAAGTATTTTTATTTAAAATTAACTTTTTTTTCAATATGCCTGCTATTTTTTTCCCAAAATTAAAAGTTATTTCACATAAAACTTAAAAGCGGTCAATTGTAATATGTTTGACTTAATAATTTAAACAATTTTTTTAAATGTATGTAGAAAAATAATGTAGCGACATCTATGTTCCTACTACTACTTGATTATTACTAAACATAAAAAATTATAACTTAAAAGATATTCCATAACAACAGCAAATACATTTTCTCTATATTGTACCCCGAAAATTACTTATTTTTTCATTTCGTTTTCTTAAATTGGTTTTCTTTGTCAATTTTCAGGATGTCTTTTATGTGCCCTAAATTTAGAGCCAGCTCTTTGATCTTCTAAATTTTGTATTCTAAGTAACCCAAGGTGGTTAATAATTTAGTAAAATTTAGTTTGGAAGTCATGTTTAGGATATAAGAAATTAGGAAGATCTTAAATTTATTAAACCATAAATAAGAAACAATTTGGGAGCGTAATTTAAAGGCTGTTGGAAAACTATTTTGAACATTAATATTATTATTGTAAATAATAGACGTTGCTAAAGTTATGTATTTATTTAGGTAAAGCCTTTATAAACCATTTCCTAAATTGCAAATTTTCAACCAAAGAAAAAACATACAATGACAAAAACTACTAAAAGTTGCAGATTTTAAGCCTTTCTTAGGGTTAGATTATAACAAATATGGTTGTAGGAAAGCAGTGAAAAACGAATTATTTATCCCAAATTTCATTAGTTTATGTTTATTCATATAAGATATAATATTTAATTTCTTTTTCCCAAAACACTACCGCCCTATTGTTTAAGAGTTAAGAAGCTAAGGACATACATTTAAAGGAATTTTTTTGTATGTGTATTTAAGAAGTCCGTTAGTGAAATTTCTTTCAATATTAAAACAAGCACCCCGTATATCGATATTTCGACTAATATATTACAGAAGTGCAAAAAATTATTTTAAAATAAAACAAAATACATTTTAAGCCCTCCTTTTTGTAAGAGATGTCTATATAATGGTATTATTGCAAATGAATACCAATATGGTGTTCAATAATGTTATTTTAGAACCACTTTTAACGCGTATCTTTGTGTTATTTTAAAAAGCTAAGAAAGTAGAAAAGAAAAACTTATTTTGCGATTTTTTAAACTATTTTAACGCGCTCAATTAGTTAAAATTGTAATATTAGCTTGACTGAAATGGAACTACATTTTTAATTATGTGTATTGAAATAATATAATAATAAAATAATACACAATATATTCTTCTCTAAATAAGTAACAATTTTGTCGGAATATATTTCAATATTATATTACTTTGAGGTCTTTACAAGTTATGTGTTTTTTTTAAACAATATTTTGTATCCTATAACAGAGGAAATAGCAATTGTCTTTTTTGTATATACCCATAGTGAATATACATTTAAGCAAAAAATATGCCTTTTGTTATTAGCATTACTTACTTATATTTTAGCAAAATTTTTAAATTTTTTCAAAAAAGGTAATTTTATTTTGATGAATATAAAAGAATTTCAGGAAAAATAGTTTAAAAAAATAAAATCTTAAGGGATTTTCGTATAAAATTTTCTTTGGCCCAAATTATAGGTTAGGAACAAGATATCGAGATGCAGTTTTGCGAGCTTGTTAAGGCATCATTTAGCTATTTTTTTTTTGAAAAAAAAAATTATACCAATGCGTTGAACTTTTTTGAGAAAATTAACCACTTGTATCGAAAATCTCTATCTGCGCCATGTTCAACTAACAAAACTTTAAATGTTATAACATTTATAGCCCAAGAAAATCTTTTTTTAGCTAACCCAAGTTTTTTAAAATCGGTTCAGCCATTTTGAAGATAGAAGCTGTTTTTGACAGAAACCTTTGAATACATCCACCACTTTATTTTTAAAAATATAGCAAAAATTGTCAAACAAAAAAGTTTGGATTATTCTCGACTTTAAAAATGAGCTATTTTTTTGTTAGGTTAATATAGCGGAATTCACAGAAACATCACTTTTTTAGATTCAAGATTGCAGTTACGCCCTCTAGCGGCCATTTCAGAAACTTGAAAATATTTTCCGGGTTTTTCTCTTGGCCGTTTTAGTAATAACTTTTTGTGCCGCAAGCCTCTACGATGGAAGGGTTCCCAGATACAAAACCTCGCCTTCTTAGTTGGCCACCCTGTACATACTGTATATACAGAGTGGTCCAATATAAAATTTGGCATCTTGCTTTTCTCCTTTTTTTGTAATTTAACACAAAAAGGATAAAAGCTAGGTGAATACTTTTCGTTGGACCACTCTGTATATTAAGTCCGCACTCCTTTAAATGCTTACCTGTATTAAAGTATATTTCTAGTTGATATCTAATGAACAAGTTAACTTTACAAATTATTTGTATGAATTCGGCAAAGTTCTGTTTAATTTCTGGTAGCTAAGATGTCATATAAAACGATATTCTGAAACTTACATTATGCTTTGCCCGAATATTGCTCGTTCTTTCTTGAAAGAGTTTAAAATTAGTTTTCTTTGTCAATTTTCAGGGTGCCTCTTCTCCGGTAATGTAAACTGGGCTATACCATTTGCTGCATTACCTTTGATCTTTAAATTTAGTATTCTAAGTCAGCTTATCTAGTTAATAATGTAGAGTATATTTAGTTTAAAACTTATGATTACTATAAATAAATAAATTTCAATGAACTTTGGAAACTTAAAATTCATTTAAATTAATGGTAAAAAATTGTTTTAGACTATATATGTTCCTAAGTTACCATAAAAGAGTAAAATAGTATAAATCTTGAACTTCCATTGTCTTTATATGTTAATTAATACACAACGTTTCGGTTAGTGATGTATCTCTAAGCGTTTTCAAGTGATGACTAAAAACTATTCTTAAAATCTACGACTTATATACTGTTTATTGTTCTTCGAAGCTTGATCGATCTTACAGGGTTCAGCAATGGCTGCCAGATATGCGGGACGTCGATACTAGGCTTTCTTAATACATTTTGGTTGTTTACAATTATTGTAGCTTTTTTAAATTTTCTTTTTTTTTTTTTTAGTGGGTTTCTTTATGAATAATGTTTGCTTTTGACCATAAATATATGTTCTGCAATTCCTAACTTCAAAAAGTTCTTGTTGGGTTATTCGACTAAAAAGTGTCTAAAAATGAAACCACTTCGGTCCTAGTCTAGGGGTATAGCGAACTGATTAAACTCGGTCCTATTGAATTTTGGTTTGAAAATTTAGAAAATTTTATAAGCTTTTGTCATTTATAACGTTTTGTCATAAATGACATAATATTAGTTCTGTTTTTATATCTAACGAAAGTTGTTTTTAGCTTACCTAAAAATCCTATCCAAAGAAAATGTTACCGTTTAAGTTTCAAAATTTCCCCCTAAATGGTTTGGGAAGCAATATATCAGCGTGGTACTACACCTCTCTGTATAGTAAATTGTACCGTTAAAAGTTCAAAATATAGTGATATTTTAAATTGTTTCCAAGAACACCATTTGGCAAAAATTCCATGGCCACCAGCTTCACCATATCTTAGCCCTATTGAAAACATATGCGGACGAATGAAAATTGAAGTGGAACGAGCAGCTTTACGAAATAAAGAAGATTTGATTCGCTCAGTTTTACAGGCCTGGACCACCATCACCGAAGTTTATGGTGCTGACCTGGTTTCAGGTATACCTGTATGTTTGGTTAAGTGTTAAGACTTAAATGGAGGTTGTATAAGTAAATAAAATAAATAATTTGTTATAATTTTTTATCAAATAATAATATATATTTTTATTACTTGAACCGAAAAATTAACGTTGTGCTTTCTTCTTTTCGGATACTTTCTAGACGGATTATATTTATATTTTGCGAATTTTTTCCAAAGTCTTGTCTGAGTAAGAATTGTTTGTCTTATTTGAATTTGTTGATTGTTTTCTTAAACAGTATCTCACTGTAGCCGTTCTGCTTAAAACCCCTAGTTGTATTAGTTATTTTATCTTGCAGGGATATCTTACTGTTACATAAGGTATAGAGTACTTATGACTCCTTGTTTCTTTTCGTTAGATTTATTAGAATTCTTGTGAAAATATTGTGGAACAAGGTATAACTTTGAAGTCAGAGATTGCCGGTCAAAGCAATATCGCATACAAAGGTCGGAAGCAAAAATTATTCATAAAGTAACCCACTGAAAAAAAAAACATTTAAAAATGCTGTTATAATTATAAACAAGAAAAATGTATTAGCAAGCCCAATGTCGACATTTTAGATATCTGCCGTTGCTAAACCGTGAAAAATCGGTCAAGCTTCGGTGTATCAATAAACAAATTAACACAATGGAATTTCAAGATTTTAGTGTTATTTAAACCAAAAATATATTGCATTACTTGGAGGTGTTACTTTTGAGTATTACCCTAGTTGGCATAAGTTTATTATATTTGTAGCTACAGCATCCAGCACCTTTAAAAAATCCTAGATATATAATCAGATACTCTTTGAAATATTGTTTTCCTGCGTGGGTAATGACGTCTCTACAACTCTTAGCTTCTTAATTTAATCTTGAGGAAAGCCGTTCACTTTATAAATTATCTAATCATTACAGGAAATGTTTCCTTTTCCAACGTCGGGCTATAGGGGATCTGTTGATCGTTTATAGATATTTTTACGGGTTTGGTACTGAGTAGTTAGCCAATATAATTCCTTTTCTTGTAACTTTCATTAAGGAACACGTAGTGCTACTTTTATGCAGTCTTTTACGGATTATCTAAAAAGGCTCCAAACTTTGTTTGTTTCTTGTTCCTTTATCCCTAGAGTGTTTAAAAAGTGGAATTTGATGCCTGCATAGGTTTTTCTTTCTGCTCCAAATTTCAAAATATTTGAACAATGCTTTTACATAAGATATCTAAAGTACCTTAAAACGGTATACAGCAAGTAAATATGTTTAAATCTAACTATTTTTTTTCAGTTATGAAATGTTATATAAATAATATATTCCAAAACAAGAAGCGAAAATCTAAGTTTACGTTGTGCCCCGAATGTTGCTCGTTCTTTCTTTGTGTAGTTTAAAATTAGTTTTCTTTGTCAATTTCCAGGGTGCCTTTTCTGCTTTACTGTAAATTGAGCTATACCACTTGCTGCATTATCTATCAGTGCACTCTGTGCGATGAATTTACAGCGAGCTGTTTGATCTCTTAATTTTGTATTCCAAGTCACCTTACTTGGTTAATAATGTAGGGATATTTTAGTATAAGACTTATGTCTAGGGTTATTAAAAGAGAAATTCTTATGAATTTTGTAAATTAGAAAGCGGTTATCTACCTCTTGCATGGAGCAAAATCATTTAATATACATAATACTAAAACAGACATTTAGTTTCATATATTTGAATCCTGATAATGTGTAAGATTCTTTTAATATTGATTTAATAGATAAAAATACTTAACTTATCTCAAATTATTAAACGGACCTTGCCAATACTTGGTAGAATTCCCATATAACTTTAACGGAAAATTAAAAACTCTTTGTACTAAATTCCACTATATTTGAAATTATGCGAAATATATTTATTTCTTTTACTAGTTTCGCTAATACGGTAGCCTTTTCAAGACTAAGTAAATTAAAAAGTTTTAACCCAGGTACACAAATTATAGCCCGAGAGCTGGCAGCAATTTTTGGGTAGGTATTTGAGGCAAGCTGAAAACTTGTCATATACTTCTCCTATTAAACCCCAACACGGAACTGCAGACCTGGCTGGTGAGTAGCGGGGCTTAATCAACCCCTAAATTTTTAAAAATATTTATATTTCTTTTCCAAAAATGTATTTGAGGCAATATGCAATTTTTATATGTTGTAGTTGAATGTTTAAAGAATTAAAAAAAAATTAGCCAGGCGATTTTGTCGGGGTTTTAACCTTGCCAGGCGGGTGCAAAAATGTTTTGCCAAAAAACGTAAAAAGTGTATTTGAGGCAACTTGAAATTTTAATAGGGTATTATTTATAACTAGAAAATAAGATTCTCAAAAAGACAGATCATTTTGGTGGGACTTTCCATATGCCAGGTGATCTAAAAAATTATGTATAGGTGCCACTGAGTAGCGCTATAGACAAGCTGCTGTAGTGTAAGAGAGAACGTTTATAGGCAGCTGTCTGCGTTTTTACTTGCCGCGTTACTATTGGCTTTGGCAAGGTCACGTCTCTTACAATAGCCATGAAGTTTCTAGTCGGAATTTCGGAGAAAAAAAATAAAAAAAAATGAATTTCTGCTAAAAATGGTTTAAGTAAAAATGATTGTGTTGATTTGTGTGTGCTAAATGGACATATTTTTTGTGTTTTTTTTTTATCATAAAAAAATTGTTATTTAGTCAATTTTAATACAATTTTAATACAAATTCAAATGTAATGAATTACTTAAATATTTGACATTAAAGCAAGCTTTTTCCCTGGGGGTGAATGCTACCCCTTCTCGGGGGTGGAATTTTTTTATCAAAAATAAGTACGGAAGTGGATAGATTGACTAATTTTAAGCAACCTTTGTTTTATAAAGTTTTTTCCGAAAGGCATTACTTTTCGAGTTATTTGCAATTGAAAATGTCAATTTTTCAACCAAAAAAAAAACACCTTTTCAGACGGTTTTTCTCAAATAACTCGAAAAGTAGGCATTTTATCAAAAATATAATGTAGCTTATAAAAAAACAACAAGAGCGGTGAGCTTATGATGTCCATAAACCCAATGCAAACGGAGTTATAGCTTGTTGGAAGTTGGTTCTTATTCGTCAAATGCAAACATTAAAAGTTTCAACGTAATATAACCAAAAAACGATACATTTTTCGGGAAAAGCTTATACCTTTTTTGAATTACTTAAAAATACCTTTATTTTTGTTTTTTACAAAAGTCTCTAGCTCTAGAATTAAGCGAGTTATGACCAAAATAAAGAAGATCTCTATTTTTTTTTTTTTTTTTTTTTTTTTTTTGATGAAAATAATAAGAAAATCATCTTTGTCACCTTACAATTTACTTTTTTTATGTATTTGTAATATGCTTAGGAAGTTTAACTGGTTTAAAGTGCATATTTTTTTAAAAAATTGAGCTTAAAGTGAAAGAGACATTTTTTTAATTTTGAAAAAAATTCCTTTTCTTAAAAATAACTCAAAAACCCTTAATGATGCGTAAAATTTTGTAGGATACAAAATTGTAGGTTCTTCTTTACCAAAAGTTTTTGTTTTGTTATTGTTTACGTATCATTAAGGGTTTTTCAGATATTTTGAAGAAAAGGCTATTTATTTCAAAATAACAAAACTGTCTCTTTCTGAGCGTATTACAAATACAAATATGAAGTGAATTGTAAAGTGACAAAGATTATTTTCAATTAGGGTGGTAATTAGGGGGTGATTTTCACATTTTTTCATTAAAAAAAATAGAGATCAACTTTATTTTGGCTATAACTCGCTTAATTTTAGTGCTAAAGACTTTTATAAGAAACAGAAATAAATGTTTTTTTAAGTACTTTAAAAAAGATATTATGAGCTTTTCCCAAAAAATGTATCGTTTTTTGGTTATATTACGTTAAAACTTTTAATGTTGGCATTTGACGAATAAGAACCAACTTTCAACAGGCTATAATTCCGTTTGTATTGGGCCCATGGACATCATAAGCCCACCATTCTTGGTGTTTTTTTATAAGATACGTTTTTGGTAAGAATGATATTTTCGATAAAATGCTTACTTTTCGAGTTATTTGCGAAAAGCCGTCTAAAAACGTGTTTTTTTTTTAGTTGAAAAATTGATATATTCAATTGCGAATAATTCGAAAAGTAATGCCTTTTGGAAAAAACTTTATAAAACAAAAGTTGCTTAAAATTAGTCAATCTATCCATTTCCATACTTATTTTTTATAAAAAATTCCACCCCCGAGAAGGGGTGGCATTCACCCCCAGGGAAAAAGCGGCAATTTTTAAGGGGTAAACATTTTTATAGAGGATATTAACTATTAAGTTTAAAAGTTTATTTTAAATTTTATACACAGCCGCTGGGTTCCAAGGTAATAATCTAAGGTGACTCTGCTACTATACATCATTTTTTAGATCACCTGGCATGTGGAAAGTCCCATCAAAATGATCTGTCTTTTTGAGAATCTTATTTTTTAGTTATAAATAATACCCTATTAAAATTTCAAGTAGCCTCAAATACATTTTTTATATTTTTTGCAAAACATTTTTGCACGCGCCTGGCAAGGTTAAAACCCCGACAAAATCGTCTGGCTTATTTTTTTTTTAAATTCTTTAAACATTCAACTACAACATACAAAAATTGCATATTGCCTCAAATACATTTTTGGAAAAAAAAAATAATGTTTCAGTTTTTAGCTTGCCTCAAATACCTACCCAAAAATTGCTGCCAGCTCTCAGGCTATTATGGTTTATTAGACCTTAGTGTCATGCTATACGTAAATATAATAAAATTTATAAGGGGTATGGTTTAATTCTATGTGTAATAAACTAAGATTTTACAACCATTGTAATTGGAATTATTTATTTCTAATTGACAATTTAATAAAGTGTCGGTATTTTTAATTTTGTTTATTTCAAAGGACTCTAGTAGATTCTATTTACGGCCTTTGTTTTCTGAATGAAGTATTCTGAAATTGTGATCAGAATTTTAATTTTGTTTTATTAAATGATTAGCGTAGTAAGGATTGGTTTTTCTTTTGGGATAACTTGTGTGATGTTCTTTTATTCTTTTGAAAAAACTTTTACCCGACTGACCCATATAAGCATTTGGACAGTCTTTACAAGTTAATTGGTAAACTCCCGATTTGTGATTGTTTTTTTTATGAATTTAATACTGGAATTAATAGTTTTAAATGCTACATTAATATTTAATTTTCTAAGAAATTTGGCAATGTTTTCGCTCACTTGATTTTTGTTATTATCTCTGTGGTGTAACCATTATTAAGAACAATTTGTTTAATTATATAATTATATAAGTTCTTTCTAATAATTAATTTGGTTTAAGGGGGCTGAGATTAATCTTTGTATTATGTAAAATGCTGCGAATTTGTGTTGTGTAGAATGATAAGAAGAATTATGTATAATTCTGTCAGTGTGGAAACTCTTATTGAAGATGAGAAATATATGTTTATTGTTTTTTCGTGATATTGTTAAATCTAAGAAAAAATTAGATTTTTTTTGTTCTTTTGCAAGAGTAAATTTTATGTTGTAAAGTATATTATTAATAAAGTCAAGGAATTGTGTTAATTGTCTTTCTCGACTTGTAAAACAAGCCAAAACGTCGTCTACATACCTGTACCAATAAATAAATTGTTTGAAAAAGGGATAATTACTTATGTTACTTTCCAAAGAGTCCATACATATTTCAGACAGTAAAAGACTAAGTGGGTTATCCATAATAAGTCCTTCCTTGCTAGTATAAATGTTCTCAATGAACTCAAAATAGTTTTGTTCTAAACAAACATTTAATGATTCCATTATTTCTTGTTTTCTGATAACATTTATATTACTTAAAGTTTTTAACTAAGAAAATTGTGTTACTTATAGGTATATTGTAAAATAAATTGCTAACATCAAATAACATTAATTTAGGGTTTACTGAAAATGAAATGTTTTTAATTTTTTTAATTTAATTTGCTAAGTTTTTGGTTTGTAACTTCGCAGATAAATTCATATGTTTGGTTATTGTGCCATATGGCTCTTTTTAGAGTTGACAATGTATTGGTTAGGTGGCAGTGGATTCATTGAAGTTAGTCTACTGGTATAACTTTCATCAAATAATCTTTTACATTTTTGTTTAACTATTTTTACTGTTTTTTTTTAGAACATACCCCCTACAAATTTCATTATATTTACCTATAGCATAACACTTAGAACTGATAACCCATAATTTGTGTACCTAGGTTAAAACTTTTAAATTTAGTTAGTCTTAAAAAAGCTACCGTGTTAGCGAAACTAGTGGTAAAAGAAATAAATATATTTCTCATACTTTCAAATATAGTATAATTCAGTACAAAGCGTTTTTTTATTTTCCTTTAAAGTAATATTAAATTACTGCTATAATTTTTTTAGGATTATATATTTTTTAAATATTTAAATCATAGAAAACATATAGAATATCTTTAAAATTATGTTTTATCTTTATTAGGAATTTCGTTCTAAATTCATAATTATATACCATTAAAATGGCTAAAAATTATTTATTATAGTTTAGTACACTTAAAATTACAATATTTGATTTCAGAAGGGTTCAGCAAACTCAAGAATATTAACACTTTTAAAAAAAAATTAAAATAAAAATAATAAATGTATTCATAAGTTACCAAATCTTAAAGCAACAATTACTTTAAATAAATTAAATTATTATTTTAATAGTAATTATAAAATATATACAAATTAAAAAATGTATATTTTATTTATTTCCTAAAATTAAAAATTTAAATATAACACTTTAAAATAATATCAACTTATCTGGGCATAATACTAGACAAACAGATGTATTACAATTAATTGAAATTAAAACTTATTTTGGAATAAGATCAATAATCTATAACGGAATAAAAGTGTATAATAATCTTTTAATAAAAATTCGAAAAATTAAAAAAAAAACATAACTGTTTAAAATACATACAAAAAATGTTTAATATTAATTTGACGGTTTTCTTATCGACTTTTTGTTTAAGTTAATTAATTTTTTGATTATTATATTCCCCGTTATAGACTGTAAAGTTATTAAAGAATTAAGTAAATTAATAAAATAGAAAATAAAATATTTTAGATAAATTCGCAAATTTGAAATACTAAGTTTTTAAAATTAAAAGAAAAATTATTTGGCTTTTCTCCCGATTAAAGATTTTTTTATATTATTTTAAAAAATTATACTTTTTTTTAGAGATTATTATGGAGAGCTAGGCTACTCTCATAATAATAATAATTTTATTATAGTACTTAAAACAAATCAATTTTATAAAGAATTAAACCTTTTTATGTCTTTTCATGTTTTTTGTTACTATTATTGCGAGAGCAGACTAGCTCTCCATAATAATCTCTAAAAAAAAAAAAAAAAAAAAAAAGTATAATTTTTTAAAATAATATAAAAAAATCTTTATTCTGGAGAAAAGCCAAATAATTTTTCTTTTAATTTGATATTCCCAGAAATCAAAATAAACTATAAAAAAAACTAAGTTTTTATTAAGAAATGTATTTATACAGGGTTTACATATTTTAGGTGAATATACTAAGAATTTTAATAAGAACTTCTAAACATTTTTGCTATCATAAAAGTATACGCTGATCAAATTTTAAAGGCACTTCGAGCCATACCTTTTTGGAGAGGCATTTTTTGTTATATCAGGAATAGGACAATATGAACATGTTTACTTAATATTCAGTGGCTTTTCTGTGTTGGATTTGTTTGGTTCTATTTGGTTCATTGCATTATCATGCCTAGAGTTTGCAGACGCGCTAATTTCACTCAACTTCCCGAGTTTGAGAGGGGTGTTTTCTTACCGTCCCCGTCCGGTACTACCTCTGATCCTACAGCATCGTCGGCAACGATTGGTATGGAGTAGGAAGAGACTTAAATGAAATATGGAATGAAACTCAATCGTATTCAGTAATGAGTCCAGATTCTGTTGGGGCATACATGATGGCGGTGCAATAGTAAAAAGGAGACGTGGTGAAAGACGGAACGTCCAATTTTCCATCTAACAGCATATTCACCGCACTGTGGGTGTTATGGTATTGGGTGCCATTACTTACAGCAGCAGGTCACGATTAGTGTTCATTCCAGGTAGCATGACTGCCCAGCGCTATATCCACGAAGTTTTGTAATCACATCTGCTTCCCTTTTTGGAAACGTTGCAAAATCCACTTATAGAAGGGTTTGGTGTAAATTTGCATCAGTGGCCTCCTCGATCTCCAGACATTTTCCCTATCGAACATGCCGCGACGACTTAACGAATATCGAGGAGCTTCGACACATTATTAATAAACGGTTTATCGTTAAATTATTTTTAACAAAAATTGTGAATCATTAAATTATCCATAAAAAAGGTAAATATGTTTTGTTTCTCAAAAGCCACCGTTCTTGAGATATAACGATTCAAAAAGTTGTAAGTGTCATTGTATGCATGAGTATGTCACGTATATACATCTCTGTAGCTGTACTTTAAGTTAAAATATTTAAAAGTTTACGGCTAAAAATATATTGGTTAAACAAGCTAATAACGACGCCGATGTACTGTTTATTGAAACAGCAGTAGAGCAATTTAATTTGACAAATACAACTATTGTTGTTGGTAAAGATGTAAACTTACTTGTATTACTCACTGCTGGAACTTCAACTGAAAAAACTATTTTTTTCTTAAAACCAGAAAAAAATCAAAATTATTTGAAAACATATTTATCGAAAAGTTTATCGACTTTTGCAAAGTATCAAAATCATGTACTATTTTTACACGCAATAACTGGTTGTGAAACGACATTTGCATTTTACAGGAGGGGTAAAACAACAGTCTTTAAAATATTTGAAAAACAAGATTTAGTTCAATGTGCTGAAGTTTTTAAAAAAAGTAATTTAACTCAACAAGAGATTATCACCAATGGAATTCGCTTTCTTCTTTGTATGTACCGACCTCCTAAAAAAACTACCAGCTTAGATAAGTATCGATTTGCATGTTTTGTTAAAAACACTCAAAATAAAAAAACAAATGCAATTAGCTTGTCTTCCTCCATCCTCAGTTGCTGCTCATCAACATCTTTTTTGGGTATATTACCAAATTCAAGTGTGGCTTGATTATCAGATAGACACAAAAGATTGGGGTTGGAAGTTGGTCGATAATACATTAGAACCAATTTGGACTTTACTCCCACCTGCACCGGAGAAAATGCTAAACACAATTTTTTTGCAACTGTAAAAAGGATGAAGTGCTAAATGTGATTGCAAAAAAGTTGGACTTTTTGTTCTCTGGCATGCACGAATTGTCAAGGCCGGTCGTGTTCTAATGTTGAATTACCAACAGCAGAGGATTCGTTTGATACTAACGAACAGACATGCGATACATCGCTATTGACGCAATTCACTTTCACCCAGAATGAAGAAGATGAAGAAGATCTAGTAGAAGAAGGAGATTAAGAAGAAAAAGGAGATTAACAAGAAGATCAAGAAGAAAAGCAACAATAAGAAGTAATTAAAGATTATGAATCGGACGAATAAATATTTCTACTCTTTTTTAATTTCCATCGCTTTAATCAATTTTAATCCTTGCTAATATATGTTATTATGCATTAGTTTCCAATTAAACAGAATCACAACAGACCTGTGGAATAGATCTACTGGAAAAACCACGAAGAAAACGCGCTAAGTACACTACCTCAGAAGTGGCGTGGAAACGTGTGCATACAATGACGCTTATAACTTTTTAAATCATTATATATCAGGAACGGTGGCTTTTGAAAAAAAAAAATATTGAGACCTTTTTTATCGATAATATTATGATCTACAATTTCTTGTCTAAAGTAATTTTACGATAAAACTTGCAGTTTTGAAGAAAATCGCAAAAAAAAAACCTTTTTGACTTTTGACCTTAAGTCAATTTTTTTCCACGCACCGGAACGATGTGGAATTTTAAAATGTTATTTTTAATTAGGTTTTAAACAATTTTACTTACTTTGAGCTTGATGTAAATTTATGTACCTTCACTTTTATTTTTTGGTGCTATTTGACCGAACTAGTTATATTTTTAATGTTTATGACAGCCCACAATGGCTTGTATAAAGCCCAAGTAGTAAGTGCCTTGGGAGCCAAAACATGCAGATATTTCATGTCACTGTACTTTTGCAACAATGCGATAGTGCTACCACGAACGCTATACAAATAAGTACTATCTTCAAACTATTTTTCACTTACGTCTGGGTAATGTCACCCAGAGGGGCTCTACAGTTTAACATGGATTCCGAACCACACCTAACGACCCATGGTGTTCAGTGGCGGTCACCCATTCAGTTACCAATTGTGCTCAGGTTTGCTTAAAGAGAACCACGTTTTATGCTGTATGTTTTAAAAGGGAGGGGGAGTAAAGTTTAAAACTTTTTTTTATATTTTTTATTTAGTATTATGAATGTATAATATCTCAATAATATTGTGTTAAATTTTGAGGTCAATCAGAGAAAAATTGACGAATTTATGATAGTTTTAATGACCGTTGCTCCAACTCAGTTGCGTGAGCGTACAAAACTTTAAATCGATTTTTCAACATGTAATTTCTAAAATCGGGGACCACCATTCCAAAAAAGTACTGAACTGGAGTTTTTTTATTTTTGAATTAGTATCAATCTTTTGATAATATTTAGGTCGATTTTATTGTTAAAAAATCAACATTTCAGCGCTTAAATAATGCAAAAAATTATAATTGATAAAATAAGAAACAAACCCGGCGTCAATTGAAAAAGATATCAATTTACTAATTTAAAAAATTTATTTTTGATTTCAGCGAAAGACCTGCGATAAATCCGTTATTTATTTATATTTTTGTACCAAATTTTTAAAAAATATTCTTTAAATAATGTATTATAATATTCTTATTTTTAAAGTAAGTCTATAATAAAAATAGGTTATAATTTTTTTTTAAACTAGGCCTTTTTTGACCGAACCAACTTTACACCCTTCCCCCCTTCTTTAATAAAATGTAAAATTTGATTAATTTTACATTTAATTTAATTGATATTTGTTGTTAAATTTATCTATATGATCATTTTTGCTTGTTCTGAGTTAACTTATAGAGCTTTATTTTAAATTTATAAATTTATTGTATATTTTTAAATTTGTATATTTATTTACCAGATGTTTCTGTTCGGGATATCGGCTTCGTTATATGAAAATTAAACAAACATACTTGAAACCAGATTTTTCCATCCAAAATTCTACACATCTCGCTTCATTTAGATTTTCTTTTTAAAAAGATTGATCTATAGGATCATTTACTTCTGTCTAAACGTTGACTTTTTGGGGCATTTAAATGTATCCCTTATCCAGTGATCGAAAAATAAAATATGATCTGTGTTAAGTCCATTTCTGTCCAAAAGACACTTTCTCACAAAACACAATTATTATCAGTGGGATCTCGGCATCTTAAAGGGATACGAGGTCGATTAAATTAAAGGAAAGTTGCGCAATTTGATGCTGATCAAAATGCCACCTTAAATGTTTAAAAAATTTAAATACGTTTAAAGATTTTTGGAAAAAATCGAATATTTGCGATTTTATTTTTATTTTTTTACGACTCCATTTAAAAAGATATAACAAAATAAATTTTACATTCTTATTGCTACATCTTCTGTTCCACAAGACGGTGTTTCTAGATTTACGGACCGACGTTTCGTCTTCGAGCTGCCATCATTAACTTTGTTTTTTAAATGCGACCCTGGATTTTTTATTACGTATTTAAAAAGCTTTCAAGGTCCCAAAACCAATAATGTATCGCACTTATTTAAAAAATTCATACTAATGGCAATTTTCATAAGAAATTATGTGTTAGAGAATGACAAAGAACATATTTTTGGTGAGAAAACATTAAAATGATTTTTCCGAATAAGTGTGATACATCATAGGTTTTGGGATCCAAATAGCTCTTAAAATACGTAATAAAAAATCCAGGGCCGTATTTAAAAAAACAAAGTTGACGATGGCAGTTAATCTAATAACACTGTCTTGTAGAACGGAAAAAGTCACAATTAGAATGTAAAATTTAGTTTGTTTTATATCTATTTAAATAAAGTCATAAAAAAAAAATAAAAACTAAATCGCGAATATTCGGTTTTTTTCAAAAATCTTCGAAAGTATTTAAAATTTCTAAACTTTTAAGGTGGCATTTTGATCAGCATCAAATTGCGCAACTCTGCCTTCATTTAATGACCCTCGTATTTTTTCAAGTTTCCGAGATCCCAATAATAAGGATCGAATTCAAGACACCCTGTACATCATATTTTTTTAGTTGCACCCTGTAATAAATAAAATATTAAAAATTTTAACACAGTTTATATGTTCTTTCAAAACGAATCCTAATAAAGTACACCTAAATCCAACAAACTCGCATCGGTCTGATGCATATTTCAGCGAAATGGTATTAGCTGGGCATTCTATTGAATCCCGCAGTTAGTACAATCATGTCCACTGGAATTTATTGTCAGCATTTATTAGTGGGTAGGTATACGTGTAGATTTATTTCTGCAACAATAATTAAAAACTTTACAGGTTAATCTAATTTATAACCATAAACAGCACATTTGTGGCTTTGTAATTAATTAATTTAAACATTGAGTTAGCTAGAAGACTTTTAAAAAGACTATCAAACTTAGCAGCATATTTTAATTATTCAAAAAATTTAATCTCAATATACTCTTAAGTTATAAAATTATAGTTCTACCTTAAAAAAAATCTTTATGATTTTAATACTTAAATGTTGAATAAAATTTGACACTTACACTTTTACTTGTCATTTAAAGTCTTTTCGATAACTAAAAATGCATTTTGAAATGTTGCTTAGATTGTTTAATATGTTTTGTTTTGCGATGAAAAAAACATGATATTTTGCTTTTAGATACATTTTATAGCACACTCATCAGCAAAAGTCTTGCAGCCCCCTAGTAATTTAAGTTTTAAGCATACCCCAATGCTACTGCTATGGTTATTAATTTTTTACAGTACTTTACACGATAAACAAAAAAAAAATATGTATAAAAAAAGCAACAAATATTTTCACCTTTTTGGCTAATATATAAAAATTGTACCATTTTTAATAAGCTTTTCAAAGAACGGTAACTTTTTAAAGGAGCTGGGGTAGCTCTACAGGAAGTAAATTCATGCTTTAACCAATTAATAAATTATTTATTTATTTATTAGACGTTTTCTGGTATTTTTATAAAAAAAACTTTTCGTTTAGTATTTGATTTTACCCCAACTTTCTCACGACCAACAAATAACATTTTTTATAGGCTTTTTACAGAGGTTCAGTTAATTTAACAATTTGTTAAAAAAAAAAACGGTTTTTTTTTCGATAAAACACTTAAAAACGCAACAATTGAAAAAAAAATATGGATGACGTCATATTTTTCCTACAAGGGCTATACTTCTTAAAGCGCCCCCCCCCCCCTTCGACATTCTTGTAACGTTGTAAAAATATTTCTGATGTCATAAGAAACAACGTGTGATGTATGATTTTTGTTGAAAAGAGTCAAGATCGTGGTTTTTTTTTGCAAATTTAAAAAAATATTTATTTTTTGGTCTCTTTTTTTTCATACTTTTTATGAAATTATTCCTGATGTCATAAAAAGCAATGTGTAATGGGGATATAAACGACTGACTTTTTAACACTTTTTTCAGGAAAATTATGATACGACTTATAATTATAAATTGCGAGGTTATTACTAAAATCAAAAAGAAAACAACTAAATGACCAAAACTTACTAGAACAATTAAATATTTCAATATACTGTTGATATTGTTAAATAAATTGTTATGTTAAATTTAAAATAAATAATTTTGAAAAACCTAAAAAATTAAAAATATTAAATTATTTAAATTATAAATTAATAATAAGTGTTAAATGTTTAATGTTTCCTTTGTTGATATTGTTAAATAAATTATTATGTTAAATTTTAAATAAATAATTAAAATAATTCTAAAATATTTTCGAAATCACCTTTGTTCCTAAATTCATTAATTTTATATGTTTATATATTATAATATATTATATTATAATATTTTAATAATTGAAATTGGTATTTATTGACATTTTTCGAGTAAATTTAAAAAATATATTCTAAAAATATCCAGTTAGTATGAATAAAAAAAACAAAAAAAAAATATATTTATATATATATATATATATATATATATATATATATATATATATATATATATATATATATATATATATATATATATATATATATATATATATATATATATATATTTTTGACAAAAAAATTTTGTTTTCATTATCTCATCGCCAATCGCCATCGCTCTCTCACCTATCAGGCGTTGTTTTTAATCGAACAGAAAATATTTTTACAAAGGTAGAAGAAAATCAAAAGGAGACGTTTTCAAAAGTATAGTCCTTTCAGGAATCATTTTGTATATATCAATCCCATGAGAACAAATTCAAAAAATGAAATTAAACTTATGGGTTCGAATATTTTTTCCAAAGTTGTTCCTTAAATGTTTAACGAAATTAATCGCTATTTTACGATTGCATTGTATACATACTAATCGAAATATTATGTACCAATAAAAAAAATAATAATAAAGACAATATTAATTTAAAAAAAAAAAACTTTTTTAATTGTTATTTTTTGGCTAAAGATACACATTTTGTATTAACTTTCTGTAACATTTTTCACAAAAGGGAAATATTGTAATCGGTAAAATTTCTACGTTAAAATTATACTTTTATTATACATCAAATCTTTTTTAAATTTTTGCGATATATTTGGAAGTAAATTTTTTTTGGCCTTACAAATAAGTGCTTTAGCCACTTTGAAAGTAATTAGAAATACAATTGTTAATGGGTGCCAGACATGTACCTTTCCTGTATTGGAATATTTGTAAGTACACAACAACAAGCACACTGATATATGGGCTTTCAATAAATTCCAGCCGACATGATCACGGGAAATTCGTAACTCAATGACAATAACAACGAAATTCCTTGCCGTCAGAATATTAGCGTATAGCGTTTCCAAACTACGCCTTGTTTTCAACGGGTTTGCTTTATTAGTTTTTATTTTTGTTGTTTTTTCCTGTTGCATCAGAGTTTTGAATCTTATTAATTTATAAGGCTGGATTTAATGCCTAACCAATGCTTAGTGCTAACAAATGTAGAACGCATCTATATCAATGAAAATGTATGATCAACTACAGTCTATGAGCTCTGAACTACCAGTAGTAAACTGGGCAATTTTCAAAATTGAATATCTTAAAAATCTTTTGACATAACTGCTTAATTTTTTCACAGAAAATTAGAATTTTTATGTGAATTTACATACCATATTCTATACCTTTATGTGGAACGCTAACCAAGTGATTATAGAGGACAAAATACGCTGAAAGATTTTGTGTAATGTACACGCGACTATAGTTAATACAAAAATAAATTTGTAGCTACAGCTTTTAAACAAATATAAATATACTTAAAAATAATTACTTGGAAAATACTACAAGGATCTATTTTGGCACCAGTACTATTTTTAATAATTATTACCTTTGTTAAAGTTAAAGGGTACTAAAAAAAACTAATGATACAACCATCGTATCTTTTGCTAATAGAAATAATAAAATTTCAGAGAATATTAAATATGAATTAAAAAATGTATATGATTGGTTACAATCTAATAAACTAACTTTAAATTTAAATAAATCGTCATACATGATTATCAGCAACCAACAAGTAAGAGATAAATTGCTTTACATATTTAAAAATAAAAAAATAAATTATTCTACTGCTTTAACATTTTCAGGATTATATATTAATGAAAAATTTTAACTATAAAAAATATACAGAATATCTTTGAAATTTTGTTTAAGATTCGGAATTTTATACCTTTAATATTACTAAAGAGTATTTATTATAGGTTAGTACACTCAAAATTTCAATATTTAATTTTAATATGGGATTAAGCAAACAGAATATTTAACATCTTTTAAAAGACTTTAAAATTAAATTATTAAATATATTCATAAATTACCATATTTTGAACCAACAATAAATTTGTAAAAATCAGATACCTATTTTTATACTATTCATATACAAAAATTAAAAATATGTATATTCATTAATTCTCTAAAATAAATACTTAACAATATTACTACCCTATATGGGCATAATACCAGACAAACAAATTTATTACAAACAATTAAAATTAAATGTAATTTTGTAATGAGATCAATACTTTATAATGGAATAAAAATGTATGATAATCTACCAATAAGAAATAAAAAACTAAAAAAAAAAAATAATCCCTGTTTCAAATACATCTAAAAAAATATATTTAAAATTAATTTCACTGTTTTATTGAGAAGTTCCCGTTAAAGTTTTTTATTATTAAATTTACGATAATAAAAAAAAATACGGTAAGTAATTTTAAAACTGCTATTTATTTCACTTTAAAAACAGAAAAAAAATCAAAACTTTCTTTTCTTGATATTCTAATAAAAAAAGTCAATAATTTGGAAATTAAACTTTATAGAAAACCTAAACATACAAACAGATACTTAAATTTTGACTCTAATCACCCATTGGTGGTAAAAGATTTGTAAAAAGTCTTTTTGATAGAATTAAAATAATTTGTTCTGATCAAAACAAAACAAAAAATTAAAAAAAAAATAAATATATTTTATATCAAAATATTTATCCTCTTAATTTTTTAAATAAATTCTATCTAAAATTTAAACAACCAAATTTAAGACAAAATCCAAACAGACCCATTACAAATCTATGTTTATCATATATTCCTGGCTTATCAAATAGAATTTAACGAATAGGTAATAAATTTATTATTCTTACTATTTTTAAAACACTATTAGATTTTAAGTAACAAAAAACAAAGTCATACAATATAAACGAAAACATAAACAATAACATAAACAATGTAATTTATAAGATCCCTTGTGAATGTAATAAATTTTATATAGGTGAAACTTCCAGACCATTAGCCAAACGCATAAAAAAACATAGAACATGCATTAAAAACACAAAATTCAAGAAATCAAAAATCTGTCAACGTGGATTTGATAACAACCATATATTAACTAGAATGCTTATAGTATTTTAGTAAAGAAAACTTGTTTAAAAAACGTAAAATAAAGAAAAGTGTATTAATATTATTAAATAAAGATATCTGTTAATTTAAATAATACATAGTTACCTATGCTTAAAGGTGTAGTAATTTCAGATAAACCTAAAATCAATTAACACACCAACTCACCTTTTTTTGTCTTTTTGTTGTAAATATACTAGTCAAACAACCTTATGCAAGTATATCATTTATTACAAAACGTCATAAATTTTAAGAAGCTGTTAGGATTTTTTAATCCAAAATGTTTCTAAAAATTTAATTTAATTTATTTATTTTAAATTTTATCTTGACAACGATGGCCGACTTGTCACCGAAACGTAGATCAGTATTTTAAATTGTTTGGGTTTTTTGGAGGGTTTTTGTTTCTTCTGTTTTAGGAAATTCACCAGTTTATAGGGGTCAACAGGACTGAACAGAACAGGCTTAGTTCGCTATACCCCGAGACCTGGTACCATTTTCTAGAGATGTCAATTCAAGTAATCCCAACGAGAACATACTAAAATGTTAATTATTGTTAAATTGACTCTTTAAAGTACAAGCAAGCATTTTTAATTTACCATAGTTTTAAAGTAGTCAAAGAAATAATTTAAACATATATGGAATGTTTTCGGTATCACATTATATAAAATTGTACACTACTACATAACAAACCTTTTTGGTATAGTTTAATTTGGAATGAAACTGCACTTGAATTCCTTTATTTCAATAAATAACCCGTCAAATTTTAGTAAACATGACCTAGCAATATGCGAGACTTTACAACAATAGCCACTTAATTTAATTCGGCTTTATTGTGAATTTGAACAATTCTGAATTGTGTTACTTTTCCAAAGCCTGATTAATTTGGTAAAAGAAGATATATGTTTTATTTAAAATACAGTTTATTCGTAAAGTAGTAAATATATTCGTTAAAATATTAAGGAATATCCTGTGAAAAAAACGATTGAAACCGTAACCCATTCTTCATTACGAAATTAAAAGGTGCCTATTTTTTTACACGATAAAATAATTTTGAGTATGCGTGGGAAGACAAAAAAAAAACAGAAAAAAAACGTGGTTTCAATTTTCTAATACTAAAGGATCCCTTTTGGAATCATTATGAAAAATGGGTCTCTGGCAATTTTTTAAAACTTTGCTAATTGATGAATCCTAAAATGCTGATCAAAAATCTATATTAGCACGAAACCCGAAAACCCCACCAACACTACCAAAATCATCTCAAAAAGTCAGAAGAATGCATTTGACTGAATAATGATCAATTTCCTTACCAAAATATTTAATAATGTAATTAAACCCCCGACCAAAGTCTGTCACGTTAGACTTTTTCCTGCTTACGGGTTGTAAAACCCTTTTATCCTGAATTCCGTTGCACAGCCAGCTAAACGATTATAACTCAATGTCCTGTAATCCCAATTATAGAACTTCCCTTTACCCCTCTTTCCCCAAATGCTTAGGTACTGATTTCCTGTTCTTCTGCATTTTGTGATCCATATTGTTGTGTGCCTCAAAAATGCTACTTTTCCTCAACTTCGAAACTCTTTCATGTTATACCATTGACCAAAACCAATAAGCCTGAGAATTACATGGATCTGCGGCCAATAAGCCTATTACCGGTTGTGTTCAAGATTCTGGAGATAATTGGGTACAAAACTAACCGAAACAAAATCATTTCAGTTCTACAAGCAGGATTTACATTTGACTTGTGTCTTAAGTGCCATTGGTGCTGGATTTTTCAAAAGGGTTTGATTCTTCACCACTTTGATTTTCATAAACCAGGATACAATTCTCTCGCTTATATTTTGCTAATAGGGCACAGGGATCTATTATGGGAACTGTCCTTTTTTTGTGTACTCGGCAGATGTTCTTAATAGTATTGAATATGGTCAATACCAAGCTTATGCCGACGACATTTAGCTAAGCTTTCTGACTAAAGAGAATCACATTGCTAAGAATATGATAAATCGAGAGCCGAAGTAGAGTTTGATCACAGCTTAGAAAGTTTTGAGGGCCTCAAATGACTGAGTATAAAATGCCAAAGAGAATTGTGTTTTGTAGTTTTTCTTATAAAAATTATGTTGACTTCGGTACCTCTTTACCTTAGGCAGAAGCTAACCCCGCGTGATTAAGACCATAATTGTAATACCAGACACAGAGAACTGATGGATATTTTTAGACATTCGACAGCTATGTTCAGTCGTTGCTTTATCTATTGGGGTACATATTGTATAAATAAACCTTTCAAATTTTTAAAATGCTTTGTTTTTTTTATAATAGATTTAAAGTAAAAATTTAAAGTACCTTTTATGCATTAAAATGTAACTTTATGTTTGCATAAACTGCACCCGTTACCTTAGGACATAAGGTCATCGTCGCGCAGGTCTTTTGACATATTTTGTAGACACCCTAAACATAATTCATTGTTTAATCCATTAAGCAAAATGAAGCGGCCCCATTTAATAGTCTCTAATATATTTCCGCCCAAACGATGATGGAGAATCTTTCCTCGTGCCCTACCTTATCTCTTCCATGGGATTTTTTTATTTCAAAAGATATGCGATTATTATGGAAATTATATTTGGGTTTCTAAAATCTTCTAATATGGTAAGGGTAAAGACATTGATAAAGCGAAACTCGTTCAAATTTATCCGTGCGTAGTATTTCTTTTAACTCATTATTAAGTATTTGCAGCGACCTATTAAAAAAAAATAGTTTTAATCAATTAATCGTATTGGACTGGACTTCATGTTAGAGATAAATTTAACGCTTATCTATTTTCAAATAAATAATTTTAAATTTCCAAAAAAACTAACCAAGATATCGAAATTGTTTAATTTTATTTTAACCTTTTTTAAAAGGAATAAATACTAAAGGCATATGCATTTTAAGTTCTCTCTTATTTTAGTGGAAACAAAAAGATTTTCACATGCTTTATAGTTATTATGATTAAGTATGTAAAGTAAAAGTAAAAACAATAACAGAATCTTTTCTATTTAAACAAATTATCATAATTCATTTATTCTCCAGATATTATCCTTGATTGATCGAGCATGGTAATGTTCAATTAAAATAAAGTTTTTTTTAAGTATTTTTAATTCCCTTATTTACCTATTTCATATTAATATTTTAAAAACTTTAAGGTACTTTTGGCATATTTTTAGGTAAAACATAAAAAAAATGGTAAATTATTATTTTGTTCCTATCTATTTTTAAAAATTGCGTTATATTATCTCAAATGTTGCAAATTAATAGATCTGTGTTTCATACTTTTTAATATCATGTCATTTTAAGTTAGCACTTTATTTAAAATTATAATAATTTGTCTTTTTTACCTTGGTAAGGAGGCTACATTAAAATGTCCATTAGGCTTATTTTTTTCTAAATAAATATTTAATTTTCTTAAAGAATAGCGTACAAATTAAAAATTAATAATTTGTTTTTGCTTTAATAATTAAAAAAATTCATAAATGCTTTTTATAGACTCATTATATACATTACAAGTTTACAATTATATTAAATTAATTACAGTGTGTCTATGTATGATTGTGTTTGTCTACTCAGGTAACTTTTGCAAATTACCTAAATCTTTTATAGGAAAGGTCCTATTTTTTTACGCATTTTAAATTTAAAATTTAATTTATTTCACGTACTTTGCATGTTTTGAGACGTGAAACTCTTGAATTAATTATTATTGCATCAATTTCGTAGGACAAGCAGTTTGTTCCTAATTCACTTTAAACTGTTGTATTTAAAACAGTTTAATTTATTTAATAAATGTATATTAATTTTATATACAATACTAATCATTAATAATAATATTCTATACACTTAAAAAAATAATAAGCAATCGTTACTGTATTCACTGCAGTCGTTCAAATGTCCAACAGAAATACAAAGCCCCCAACATGACAGTATCTTGCCAATATTTAGTTTTATCCCAGTTGACAAGCCTTAAATGGCAGACAAAGACTTTGTATTAATCTGCTACATTTTTTTGTACTAAATGTCCAGGTTTTTTTAAATAAAAATATGTTTTTTTGTTTTTTAAGTTGTTTTACCATCTTTCCTATCTCCTTTTTTTCTGTAGATCCTTTTTTAAAATCAATACAATTTTGTTCAATATTGTAAAAATATGTATTAATGTACACTGTACACTGCTTCTTGTCAAACCAGTGAAGTTAATCAAATAACTAAACAATTAACTAACCAAAACTAACCACAGCCAACTTTTTAACTTTTAACTTTTAAAAAATACCATTAGTTATATAAAAAATTAACCAAGTATTGTTCAATATTATTAACGAAGATTTTATCCCGTTTGGGTGTTTAAACCATTGGAAAAATATTTCCAAATGACCTACAATACCCAACAAAAAGTATTAAAAATGCAAAAAAATATTACCGTAAACGACCCAATTTCCCAAACAGAAATTTCCATTGATTTATGTTAATCTATTTTATGCTTTATTGGTAAATTAGTTCTCCGTTTAGGCTTAACCACTGGAAGGATTCATTCATGCGAGTAATTTTGTTGGATAGGTTACTGCAAAATATTTCGTATTAAGTAGCCATGGGGCACTGAACAAATATTACATTGGCCCAAAAGTTAGTTGTAAAGCTGATTGTATATCGGTTTGGGTCGTTATTATAGAACAGTGCTTTAATTTCAATACAAACCAAAATTTAAAAAAAATAGTCCCTTAAATTATGTAAAGAAAATGAAAAGGTTTTTTATTATTTTATAATTTTCTAAAGGCTTGTAGTTAGTAACTTTACTGATAATATTTGCATATGCTGATTACATCAATAAATTTTTGTTAAAATTTGTATATATTAGCAAATACTAAATTATCACAGCTATGTTTTTGCAACAGTGCTAATTTAACTGAATTATTAATGACGTAATTCCTTGTTCAATATGCATTAGATTGTAGTGTGCATGTAGTTGACACTTAGCTCTAGGCAGGTTTGGTCATGCAAGTAATTTTGTTTAATCAGATAATTCAAACACATACTAAGTAAAGCAAGCGTATTTCGTAAGGAATTAAGGTAATTGCTGTTATAGCTATGTTAAATTAAAAATAATTTTGGGATAATATTTGTCGGTTATACACAGGTTGGTCTTTAAAGTTGATTATGAATAGCCTTTAGACGAACTCATAAAACCATTGTAAAGACTATTATTTAATCTTACTATTACAGATTTACCTTTTTTTAACCGAGTTAAAAAAAGGTTATCAGTTTGATAGGTATGTATGTAACATTAACATAACTGCAAAATATTCACATATGATAATCTATTAGATCTTTCAAACCAATACACTGTCACGGTTAGTTTTTATTCCAATTTAAACCAAGCTTATTAAGTAGGTTAGATTCACTTTGTACCAATCAATATTTTCTAATTTAAGTAGGGACTTACCTTTAAAACGTTGGTATTTAGGATAAACTATGTCAGGGGTTCGTAACCAAATTTTGTTTCTCTAGGTATTCGGTATGGTTTTTCTCCCTATATACAATCCTCGACAGCTTGTAGGTTGGTCTAGGAATTACATTTCCTTAGCAGTTTTGCTTTTATTGGCTATGTAGGTAGGGTTGTTTACATTACCTTCCGTATTTACCTTGGTTTGTTTACTTTATTTTTGCATTCCCAACAGTTGTCATAGGGGTCACAAGGGCCAGAGCAGTTTCCTTTGCCTCCAGAGTCTCTTTTGTACAGGTTCTTTGTATTTTATCCTCTTTGCATTGAAATTGTAAACATTGGTTATTATTCTGGATTGTTGTATAATTTTGTTTGAATATATTTTTGACAGTTCGAGGGAATGTTATTTGGGCAGCGTGGGTAGGCAACTCAAAATGTTGTAACGATGTTGCCAATTTAGGGGCGAGAAAATTCCTAGAATTAGCAGCGATGTGCGTGCGCCCACTGGTACTTTTTGAGAAGGACAAAGGGCCATCGGCCATGTTTTACCATTGGCACTTTCACGTCAATCTTCAAGCCGAGAACTAGGAAAATTTGCAGCTACTGGTATTCAAGCCATCTTTGTAGGATTTGTGCTGCAAATTTCCCAAAAATCTTTCCCGATTTAAGTTACCTTTAGTTGTGTGTTTATTTTGGTTGTTTTGCGTTGCCTTTTTGGCAGTTTTTTGGGAAAGAAATCTGCACTGCAGGACTTGTAGTTCGACGCCGCAGGGATCACGTGTTAGTTGAAAATACTCCTTAACATCTTGGGTAAGTTCTTCTAGAATTATTTTAACTGAGTATTTTCCTTATAAAACGGTACATTAATAGATTTATTGGGGTTTTCTTACGACGCGCTGGTGGTTCAGGGGATTTTCATTATTTTTTTAATATATTACGTCATGCGTTGAACAAGTCGAATTTCAGTAAGAATTAATTATTAGTTACCCTAATTACACCAATTTAAGGGGTTTGTTGTGGCCAATTTATTGCGAAAATCGCAGTTTTATTGAATTATTCTTTTTTGTTGTTTTTTTTGACAGTTACGTTAATTGGCTACTCTAATTAGCGTTAAAGTATTAATAAATCGCCGTTAGATGGCGCTTGTGTATAGATTCTTCTCTTTTAGTATTAATTAATTTTCTGGGGTTAAATTACCTTCTTTTGGTAATACATTTTAATTACTAAGTTTTTTGTCATAATTTTTCTTTTTGAGACTTTTATTCAGGGTATAGGTATCTGGGTGACTGTTCGAGACCTATTTATTATTTAAATTGTCAATTTAGTAGGCCGGTGAGGCTTTTGTTATACTTAACAAAAATTAGTTAATTTTTTTTTACTTATCTAATTAGTTTTGGGCTTTTACCTAGGATTAAATACAATCGTATGGATATATTACCTTTTATTTTACACTAGTTAAGTGGTTGTTAATTACCTTTTGGTAGCTAGGGAAAATGTTCTTTTTTTTTGATGCCAATGGAATGTTTTTTTTGTAAACTAGTTTACTGAAACAATTTTATTTTAGGTTATCTTGATTTAATGGGTTTGTTTATTGTTATATGATTAATTAACGTTGCTTACTTAATAAGTAATTATTTTTTTTGTTTACTGAAAGGTCTCGAACCAAGCACCAGATTTTAAAGTTTCCGTATATTAACTTTTTTTTTATGAAAACACTTACAGTATGGGATTTGAGGGAATTTTCTTGGGATTTTTAAAGTCGCTTGATTGTCTTACGTTTTATTGGGTTTTAATTAGTATTGAATTTTGTAGGGTTCTTCGGACGGGCCATTTTTCTTCACATGGGCCATTAATTTTTTTGAAACAGTTTTCGCTTTGGTTTGGAGGGGCCATCAATTTGGTAGAAGTTTTCTTGGGACGGGTCAGAGATAGTGACCATTTAACTGTTAATGTGTTGTTTGTAGTTTTGGACACCATCCCTCTTCACGGTGTAGTGGCTGGCACACCTGCCATCACTTGGATTCAACAAAACAGGCAACATTAAAATTAACCTACTAACAATTTTTTTAAACACTTTTCAAGAAACAATTTAGTACTACCTTTTAAATTTTTACCACATTGTTATAAATTATTTGCGGCCTTTTCTTTTATTTTTATTCTAATATTTTTTTTTTTGGTAAATCTTAATATTCTTATTGGTTTTCAAATGGTGCACCTGGTCATTAAATTATTGTTAATTAAATAATTATAAGCGGTATTCATATATATTTTTATATTTTATATATTTTTTTTATTGTAGACTTATTTTTATTAATTTATTCTTTTCATCTTAGTATAGAAAATTTAACAGTTACCCAGCGCATTCACCATTTTATTTCGATTATGTATTTTTTTTTGTAAACTCTTAAATTACAAATTCTAATTTTTGTAAACAATCTAATACCACCTTTTATAATTATTTTGTACATTTCATAACCCAGCGCATTCACCATTTTTTGTGTAAACTTTTAAATTACAAATTTATAATAAATTCTATTAACTATTTGTTTTAAATATAGTGTTTTATTTGGCTCGCCTAGTGTCTCCTTTTTCTAATGTTAATATTGTTTATTAAAGTTTTTCTTGTCTTTGAGTGGTAGTAAAGTTGAACGAGAGTTCCCAATTAAATCTTGGAAGGTCTCTGCTAGGCCTGGCACCAAAAGCAGTGGCGCCCAGTTTAACCCCCCCTACTCTCCGGCAAATGAGTTAGGGCATTTTTGCACGCTCTCTCTGCTACTCACCTTCAGCTTTACTGTACCTTTACTATTTAATTGTTATTAATTTGATTAAAAAAAATAAAAAATAATTTTTTTTTTAAATGCTGCCAACGGCCAAATAAAAATTGGAAAAGTGTTTTTAGGCCAAAACACTTGGGCTAAAGCAACAGCGTGACAACACAACATTTTTAAGGTGTATGTAATTTCTTCAAAACTATTGATCGGATTATAACCATTTTTTTATTGGCTTACATTTACTTCAACTTGGAAAATAGTCAAGATTGCATCAAAATCGGTTCAGTACTTTTTATGATATGAACTAACACGTTTTAGTGTTATGGCGTGGCGCATAGTGTCAAAATATTGGTTAAATTTTAGTGCATTTAAAAACATTATAAACAAAATCTCTATTATTTAGATTTTTTTGTATTACCTTTATTTTATGGTAGGTTATTTTATGGGTTTGATTTAATTAGTCACTGAGTTATCATATAAACTATTCTTAAAATGATAAATCTGTAACCAACTTGTAAAAATCAAACTTTATAAAAACAATTATTTCAATTACCCCAAAATGCAATTAATGACCATACAATAAAATTACAGTACCAGAACTAAGTGCATAAAGTTATGCTATTATTTTAGTAACAAAAAATATAATTCATTTGGTGACGGACCTACTTTTTTGGGAACATAGTTATAATTTCGTGCATGAAAACAATTTCTTGGGCGTAATTTTAGGGAATTTTTTATTTAGAATACAAAGTGTTGTAAATTTGGGTATATTAATTTGATAACAAATATGGTAATTTGTCATAAAAAATAAATTTTGGGATTTAACATAATAATAAAAGTTTTTTTTAAGAACAAAAATGTATTATGGTGAATAAAAAAATATGCCTTTTATTTTATTAACTTTTTTCCAGTGTCAGAATTTCTTTTGGGAATGTCTACTTACCACAGTTAGGAATTGTTTTTTTAGTTTTAATAATAATGGTAATTTTAAGATTCTATAAGACTAATGTCATAGAAAAAAATACGTAGTGTTTAATAAGCCCATTTTAATACACAATAATAATTTATAATAAATAAGCAAATCTTTGTAAACTTTTTTACTTTTCTTATTCTCAAAAAAAAACCTTTTAACGTATACCACACATAGAATAATCCATCAAAATACAGGGTGTAATCTTTTACGGTAAATTTGAGCTGCTAGATTAGCAATTTGTTTTGCCTTGCAGTAAATTCGGCATATTCCCGATTGCACATTGCACAACTGACCTGATGCTACGGATAGCGCTTCTGTCAATTGTTTTTAAAATTTGTAACTGAGAAAAACATTATTTTTTTTTATTTGTAGACTAAAACATTTAAAACTTGGTTTATTTCATTAGCAAATTAATCTACCGATGTGCGATTAAGACAAAAGTGGCCAATTGTTAAGGTTTGCAGAAATAATTGCTACCAAATTTTTTCACCATGATATCGTTTAGACAAAAATCTGTTAAACTTTTTAACTTAATTTAAGCTCCACAATAGCACATTAAACTCCTGAGCATCATACTTTTTACACCCTGTATAAACCAGCTTTAAGAAAATTTGTGCACTGACTTTGTATTACTTTATTCATTTTCTTTTTCTGGTGTAACTTATATTAAAATGTTCATTCTTTAACATACTAACTAACAAACAATTTTTATGACAAATTGAAATTTAGTTTAGATATTTTTTGTGAATGTTTGACATTGAATTGATAACACAGAAAGACAACAAAATGGGCACATTTTTAAAACTTTTTATAATTTTCTTTGTGGGATTAGCAAAACGTCCATAAAAAAAAAACAATATTCTGCAATGGGAGTATTTTTTATATAATAATAATACCAATAATATGGTTTACATAATTTGTATTTATAATTGATCTTGGTGAAAATAGACATAAAAGCATATAGTTAAAAAAATGGTTTTGTTAGTCTAACGAAAACCTTAACTTTGCCACCCCTCAGAATGGAACCACATCGGTAATTAGTGTAATTACATATAAACTCAAACACAATATCCTTTTTACAAATATTTTTAATGGGACATACTTTTATTTTGTTTTTCTTCAAACTACAAATCTTAAATTTATAGCGTGCTAAAATATTTAAGTTTAAGGCTATGAAAGTTGAAATTAGTTTTTGGCCCTAAAGAAACTTTATGAAAAGATTTTTGGCAACGATACCTAAGCAAATCATTCGGATCCAGTATTCGTATTTTGTGCACGTTTTGTATTAAATTTTTAATTAAGTTTATTATTTTTGATAAAAGAAAAATGAATATATAAAAAACGAAATGTATAAAATAAATGATTTAATAGGAAGAAACAAATACGTTTTGTTTTAAGCCACTGATAATCTTAGGAATATTTCCATAAGAAAATAAATTATGTGTGGATAGGACTCAGATGATGATAAATTTCTAACAGATTCTTTTAAAAAGTCTTAAGGACGTTGTGCTTACTCCCACAGTCTAATAATATCGGTTTTGATATTATTAGAACCATCGTTTGGTGCTCGATCTCTAGAGTTTCTCCTACTGAGTATTAAAAAAAATACATTTACGGCCGAGTGATGAAGGCGTTGTAAAACTTAGCAATGGACTTAACAATGGATTAAATTTAACAAAGAGTTAAAAATAAACACAGGGTATAACTTAAATGTCAAAAAATAATTTAGTTCGTGATTTTGCATTCAAAATCAAATAAACAAATTTAAAAAAAAACTTAAAAAATAATTATCTTGCACCGAATATGAAAAAAGTTGGTTCGACATTTCAACAAAGTAATTTTATATATTTTCTTTAAAAACAAGCAGCACCATAGATAGCTTAAATCACCAATACTGCAGAATTTCTTTAAATTAGGGTTTTTTTTACAGATACTCTAATATAATTCATGCCTACTGCATTTAATTGATACAATCCGGTAAATAAATTCATCTGTATTACTACTAAAAACTAACCTCTTTCTCTTTCATAAGTTAATGCTGTTTAAAGCTATAACATGCGGTACTTAAAAAGATACCGTTAGAGACCCGATGTCGTATAGGTCCAATGCGCCGCAAGGCCTATGTCTGATCTGAATGTTCAGAGGGTGGTAATATACCACTGCACCTAGACCTCAGTAGGTCCTTTGTGCTTTCTCTTATAGGCGGGAGATTCATTGCGTCGTCCAACCTATGAATTTAAAAAAGTTGACGACATCTTTATGGGGAATCTCTCTAATTTCGGCCAGTAATGGCCAGTTCGTGCCCAGCATGGAGTTCCGTTCAAATGTGAGGGCGGGACAATCGCAAAGAATGTGTTCCGCGGTCTCATCTTTTTGTTCACAGCCTCTACATAATCCTGTGTTCGTTAGATCCATTTTAAATAGGTGTCCTCGAAGCCCGCAGGGGCCGGTTAGAACACCCGTTAGTGTTCGGAGGTTCCTTTTGGACATCATGAAGTTTTTTTCGCTATTGACTTGTCTGGATAGCTCAGCATTATTTTTGCGAAGTTGCAGTTTGTAGTATCATCCCATTTTCTTTTAAACAGTCGATGGGAGTATTCTTTAATGATGTCTTTAATCGCTGTTTTTGTCAGTCCAATGGTGGGGACGGGACCAACTAGTTTCCGTCCCGCAGCCGCCCTGGCCAGCGGGTCGGCGGTATGATTACCTTTAGATATGTCATGTCCTTTGATCCAGGCTAGGTTGACCACATTATTTAGAGAGATGTTAGTCAGGGCTTAATGACATTTTAGTACAAGTCCCGAAGTAATGCGTGGTCTTTTCAGGGCTCGTAATGCTTGCCTACTGCCTGTATAAATACAGGTCGTATGGTTGGCGATGTTGCGGCTTTTAATTTCGTAAGCCGCTATGGTTATGGCTGTCAGTTTGGATTGAAGCACGCTGAGTTCGGCGCCCATTGTTCATCCAATTTTCAGGTTTATGCTTGGTGAGTATATGCCACAGGCTGTGCCCACCTTGGTCTTAGAGCCGTCAGTGTACAGGCTAATGGTTCCTTTAGACTCGTTTATTGGTATTGTTTTTCTTATGTTGATTGTGTAGGGTTTATTGAAAACGAACCTTGCTGCAACTGAGTCCGCTCTTGCCTGTAGAATTGAACGTTCCCTGGTAACATAACTCCACAGGCGTCGTCCAGTTGAGCCAGTGCCTACATTAGTGTCTAGACCGACCATGCGGAGGCGTGTTAGAGTCATCAAAGGCGATTCCCTTACAAATATGTCAAGGGGGGTGAGATTCAATATCACCTCTATAGCTCTAGTCGGTGTAGTCCTTATAGCACCTGTGATGTTTAAACATGCTATTCTTTGAATTTGATCTAGCTTATGTTTTGCCGTGATCTGTTCTGTTTTGGACCACCACACTATGGAACTGTAAATTACCATGGGTCTTATTATGGCCGTGTAGATCTAATGGGCTACTTTGGGAGAGAATCCCCGAGTCTTCCCTATGGTTCTGCGGCATTGATCAAATGCAATATATGCTTTTTTATTCTGTTCTCGAAGTAAGAATTCCATGTTAGCTTACTGTCAAAGGTAATACCAATGTATTTGACCTCTGTTAAAAAGCTCAGTTTAGTATTGAAAAAAACGGGTGCTGTGAGGTTCCCTAATTTCTTTTTCTTTGTAAACAGAACCATTTCTGTTTTCTTGGGATTTACAGATAGAGCGTGTTCAACGCACCACTGTTCCAACTTTCTATGGGCATGTTGCATTCTATCGCAGATTACATTCAGGAGTTTGCCTCTTTGTTACCTCTCTCCTGACCTTAACATCGTCAGCCTGTATTTCTATTACTCGTTTAGAGGGCATATTCATTATCCATCCATTTACTGTTGGTGGGGAATGATAATCAGCAAGTGCGTCTGATATTCTGGTAAAGGTCGTTTTGTCAAACGCCCCCTCGATGTCTACGAATACACCTAAGGCGGACTCCTTGTAGTCCATTGATCTTTCGATTTTGTTTGAGACTGCGTATAGTGCTGTCTCAGTTGATCTGCCTCTAGTGTATGCATGTTGGTTTGGTTGTAAGGGTTTATTGATAATCACTACATCTCTGATATATCTTTCGCATAGCCGCTCCATGGTTTTCATGGGAAATGATGTAAGGCTGATTGGTCTAAATGATTTAGGGATACTGTAGTCAGCATTCCCTGGTATTGGTATGAAGACAACTCTAAATTCCAGAAGCCAGTAATGGCCCAACGGGCCTTGTCTTCATCAATCAATCATTTTTGAGGCTATTTGCCAGTCTTTGTTTGTGGGTGTCACAGACAGTTGATGCTTTCTTCTAGGTTGGTTGTGTAGGAACCATCCTCGTTTTTTAATTTTCCTATACATTGATGTGGATCTTTATTAAGAACTTTTTGGAACCTAGCTGCATCAGAAAAATCTTTAATTTTCTCACAGTACAGCCGCTCTTTGTTTTTGTCTTATGACTTTTTTGTATTCTTTGAGGAGGGATCTGTACAGTTCCCAGTCCTTATCGAGTTTGGTTGTTTTAGCCTTGTTAAAAGCTTGCCTGGCGTCCTTTTTGAGGTGATCTAGTTCTTGGCATCACCAAGGGTAGGCTGTACCATCGTTCTTGACCAATCTCATGGGACAGGTCCCTTTATAGACCTTTAGCATTGCGTTTTGGATGCCTATGTTGAAATCTAAGTTAAACGCACTCCAGGGTGTAAAACTTGATCTAAGAATTTTTGCATCGCAATGAAAAGATGTTCTTGGTTTTAGAAATAGCGCATATACACATAATGATTTTTACACGCACGCTAGATGAGATAAGGTTTGGAGTAGCTCAAGAGCGTTTTGTACGATTTCACATATTAATTGCCCTTTTCTATTGTTAAACTTTTCAGAGCACACCAAACTCTAAGGTGCGGACAAATTTTTGTCAATGGAAAGCTACTTAATATATAGATTATTTATCGCATCCTTCGAGCATATACTACTAGAGGCAGCCTTGCAACTTGGTCGTACGAACACTTCACATGGGTGAAAAAGAATAAGAGTGCAACATTTTTGCCTCGCTCTACGTACTGAGTAGGCACATACTATTCTCCGCCAACTAATCAACACAAAAACCAACAAAGAACACTTACGCACACTGTGAGACTTAATCGGACATGTGGCTTGGCAAAGCCTGAAGAATGTATAAAATTTAATGATTTAGGCGCTAACTGTCCTATTGTTTTCAGCTCGCATTACCAAATATTATAATTTTGCCAAGCCACATTTCCGATTAAGTCTTGTAGTGTGCGTAAGAGTTCTTTCTTGGTTTTCGTGTTGATTAGTCAGCGGAGAATAGTATACGCGCACTCAGCACGTAGAGCGAGGAAAAAATGTTGCACTCTTATTTTTTTTTCTCTCATGTGGAGTGTTCGCACGACCAATTTACAAGGCTGTCCCCAGTAGTATATGCTCGAAGGTTGCGATAAATAATCCAAGTAGCTTTCTACTGACGAAAATTTGTCCGCGCCTCAAAGTTTGGTGTGCTCTAAAGAGTTTAACAATGGAATAGGGCAATTAATACAATTATATGTGAAATCGTACAAAACGCTCTTAAGCTACTCCAAACCTAATCTCACCTAGCGTGTGAGTGCTGTTCTTGTACTATTCTGTGCCGTTAACAAAAACTTATTTATGCATTTTTTTCTTGGAGATTAAATAAACAAAATAGGGTTAGTTTTTCGTACGTACCTAGCACTGCCATTTTGCACAACAAATAAAAAAAGTACCGTGCTGTGTTGTGTTCAACTTGTTCTATCATGTGCAAAACATTTTTTAAATAAGAAGAATCAATTTTTTTACTAAAAAACATTTTTAACTGTCATTTTGCATAGTAGCGAATAAAACTGTTGTGCTGTGTTGTAATCAACTTGTTCTAACATGTGCTGTTAATAAAAATTCTAAAAAATTATTAGGAACTATTTTTAGCAAAAAAAAAAACATTTTTTCAACTGAGTTAACACTGCCATTTTGCATAGGAGCAGATTAAACTGATGTGCTCAACTTGTGTCATCATGTGCCGTTAATAAAAATTCTGAAAAATTATTAGAAAGCTTTTTTTAGAAAAAAAAAAAAAACAGATTTTCATGTCATTTACGTTCCCGTAGATTACAAAAAAAAATGATTCATATTTTTTAACCCTGATCAAAAAAGCACCAAAGTCGAGCCTCGAAAGAATCGTTGATCCACTGCAGACAGTTAATCGCTGGATTGGCAAGCCAGAAATAAAAAAATCAAATGATTTCTTAGAACGAAATATTTTTTGGTGTAAATTTATAAGTAAATTATAGTAAATTAGCATATAGGATATATCAATAAACGAAACGCAACAAAGTTTAAAAAATTCGGTTCAGTTGTTCCAAAAATTAACTGTCCGCAACGTAAAAAAAGGTATTTCGAGGAAAACACGTTTAAAGTATGCATAAGCTACTGCGCGCTGCTGAGAACGCGCATACACCGCAACTTATTTCATGGCGTTTTAACTCAATAGCCAAATGTCCTTTTATAACCCCTTAACTACTTAAATGATATTTCTTAAAAAAAAAAAATAATAATTCTAAAAATAAGTTACAAATTTTTATTTACGGTACATGATAGCAATACGCAGCACAACGGTTTAATTTAATATAATGCAAAGTGGCAGTACCAACAAGAAATGGAAATCTATTTCTTTTTTTTTTTTTTTTTAAAAAAGTTTCTTATAATTTTTCAAAATTTTTATTAACGGCACATAATGGAACAAGTTGAGCACAACACAGCACAACAGTTTAATCTGCTATTATGCAAAATAGCAGTGCTAACTCAGTTAAAAAAATGGTTTCTTTAGTAAAAAAATTGTTCTTCTTAAAAAAAAATATTAATAGCACATGATAGAACTAGTTGAGCACAACACAGCACGGTAATTTTTTTATTTGTGGTGCAAAATGGCAGTGCTATGTTGTTACGAAAAACTACCCCTATTTTGTTTATTTTATATTTTAGAAAAAAATGCATAAAAAAGTTTTTGTTAACAACACAGAAGAGCACTAGAACAGCACAAAACAGCAAACTTGTTTTTCATTTTTCCAAAAGGCATTGCTAAGTATGGGGACATCATTTTATTGGCAAATAAATATACTGATAAGCGATAATTGCTTCCAAAGTTCGTAACTTTTATGTCGTTTAAATAAAAATCTGTCAAGTTTTGACACATATGTCATATAAACTTTTTGACTTGGTTTGAGCGGTTTCGCTAATTAAAATCGTGAAAATCATAATTTTTACACCCTGTATATCCAAAAATTTGGGAAGTTTATCGCCGAAGTGGCTATAACTAATTTCTATAAGGACGCCTTTTTTTACAAAATATCTATAATTGACCTCCACAAGATGCATCCACGTTTGAATTAAAAAAAAATTGGTGTTGAAAATTATAATCCGAGTTAAAAATAACAGTTTTTGGGTGGCGGAGGTTACAACGGTCGTAACCAAATAAATCTTTGTTTTTCTCAAGTATATACCTATTTTTCGAAAGTTAACATGTAAAATCTTTAAAACCCACTTATCCTAAATGCCTTTTAGTATTCTGCCTGTTTTTGTAATGCTTAAATTATTATTATTTTCCAAAGATAATGCAGAACCAATAAATTTACACATTTTAACCAAGTTTAAATATGCAATTGACAAAAAAAATCGGTACAGACATATTTACAATATCTAACTGGAAGTTTATCACGTCGCCAAAAAACTTTTTCTTCTGCTCGCTTTGGAAGTTTATTGCTAGAAACTAATTAAAATTTCCATAGCTTTTCTTAAACCAAGTTTGGAAAACATAAGAGAATTACAACTCCTGTTGTTCTAAATTAAAAAATATGTGTTTAAGCTCTACACTTATACTGAGTGACAGTGATTACTGAGAACCACTTTTGCAATTAGACCAAAAATCATCTGATTTTTATTGGTTTTACGGGGTGGTCGACATGTTTTTGCTGGAAACCTTCAAGAGAGATGTATAAAACAAAAATTAAGATCTGCTCCCTATAAAAAGAGTCTGAACCATTTAATAAATAAACAAAGCGTAAAAATCGATTTTTTTCCATTTTAATCGCCTATAACTTATTAAGTATTGGTCTTAGAAAAAAATTGTAGAAAGTAAACAATTTCTTGAAAATCCCAAAATGCATCACGCTTGATGCAAAAAAAGCAATAAACAAACAATAAAGCCAAAAAAGCGTTATTTTTTGCGTGATTTTTATGGATCCTTTAGATTTTTCATATTCGGCGTAAAAGAACATTATATAATATTAAAACCTTACGCTACATTTTGTTAAGTTTGTTTTAATAGTTTTTGCATAATAATTTTTTAATACAATTTCGTTTGAGAGAAATTGACAATTGTGCATATTAGTCCAAAATATTGAACTGAGACATTTGATTTTATACATTTGCTAGTGATTGTGAGCTTTCAAATGTTTTATAGATAAAAATCGGATATTATTTGGGCGTCTTTAACAATTCTTTAAAGCTATGGAAAAAATTATTTCTTATAAACAAATTGACTATATCCACAAATTTTCGATAAAAAAGTTTGTTAAAAAAGTCTTGAAACTACTAGTAAGCGCTTTTCTAAATATTCTTAGTGACATAGAAAATGCAACACCAAGTAGGAGTCCTGTAATTTTAGGCATACTTTTACAATTTTTAGGTCTACTGATAAATAGAAAGTGATTTAAATTTAAACTCGAAATTTCGCAAAATAGCTGAGATATCCCACTTTAATGTTAATAATGTATCGAAGGTCCTCTGTTCGCTACACATTCGTTAAGTCGTCGCGGCATTGATTGGATAAGGTGATTGATGTCGTTCGAGGGGGCCACTGAAACAAATTTACACCGGACGCTTCTAAAATGTCTCCACTAACACGTGCGACACGAGGTCGTGCATTGTCCTGCTGAACAAGTGGATCTTGCAATGTTTCCAAAAAGGGAAGCAGATATGGTTGTAAAACTTGGTGAATATAGCGCTGGGCAGTCATGCTACCTCGAATAAACACTAATCGTGACCTGCTGCCTTAAGCAATAGCATCTCATACTATAATCTCCACAGTGCAATAAATATGCCTTTCGATGCAAAATTGGACGTTCCGTCTTGCACCACGTCTGCTCCTTACTCTTCCACGGCCATCATGTGATTTAAACAGAATTTGGACTTATCGCTGAACACGACTAAGTTTCAGTCCATATTCCATTCAAGTTTCTCTCTACTCCATACCAATCGTTGCCGACGATGCTGTGGGGTTAGAGGTAGTACAAGATGGGGACGGTATGAAAACAGTCCGAAAGACCATATATGGCAATAAACTGTCCCCATAGTTATTGCCCTTTCGACAGCATCAAACCACTGATTTGCAACTGTCCTTGTTGTGAAAAATCGATCTCTAATTACTAGTTGTCTCAAATAACTATCATGTCGCTCTGTAGACTGTCTTTGGTGTCCAATACCTCTAACTCGTCGATTTCGGCCTTCTTCGAACCATGCTCGACAACATCTTCTTTCAGTAGCTTCGTTTGGAATGAAACAACAATGAGTAAATGAAATCATATATATCCAACACAGAAAAATCACTAAATATTAAGTAAACATGTTCATCTTGTTCGGATCCTGATTAAACAAAGCATATGATAGCAAATATGATAACAAGTTTTTTTTTATTAAAATTTAATAAATAATTCTGGGTGTTGCATTTTCTATATCACTTAGTATACAGGGTATCCCATCGAAAACAGTCCAGCAAGGTTTACTGCTTTGAATGTAAAAATTTAAAAACATATTTACACATAAATTCCATCACTATAACTTTAACCCCTTATATGTATGTATGTTGTGATATATCTTTTGAAAGGGAATTAAATATTCTTTAAAATGGCACTCCTTTTTTTATTATTAAAATTTTTAATTAAATTTAATTGTATTGATTAGTACTTATGTTTTCACTTATTAATCGTTAAAAATGTCCGCCGTTCACCTTCATACAATAGTACAGCAACTATTTAAAGTGTTCCCTGACATTGTGACAAATATCGGGTGTAATTTGTTGGCATTCATTAGTGATGTGGTTCGTAAATCTTCTAAGGATTTAGGCTGGCTGGCATACATTTTTCAGATATCCCCACAAAAAAAAGCAAGTGGAGACAAATCGAGTGATCTCGCGGCCCATTCCATAGCACCTCTTTTCCCAATTCATCTACCAGGAAAGGTTTTATCCAGAAACTGTCGTACAGTAAATGAATAAAAAGGAGTAGCTCCGTCTTGCCAAAATATCGGATTTTCTCCATGGTAACGTTGGTCGTTGTCCATAATTTCGATCAGCGCTAGGTTAACGGTATTCTACAACAAGTCTAGGTAAGTATCTCCATTTAAATTTCCCGCCAAGCAGAATGGTCCAATTATATAATAACCGAAAATACCAGCACAAGCGTTTAATTTTTGAGGATGTTGTGTATGAACACCAAGGTAGATCCTTGGATTCGTGTCGGACCAGTAACAATTATGTCCATTGACAATGCCATGAGAAAAAATGAACATTCGTCTGAGGAGAAACATTAAAAAGGTAGTTGGCAGTATTTAGAATTATTTCTGACATTTTTTTACAAAATTGGTAATGGCGGTCAAATCATCTTTTTTCAATTCTTGAAAAAGTTGAATTTTGTATGGCCATGCCATTTATAATGTTTAAGAATTCTTTGTACAGTGGTCCGTAAAAATCCCGTTACATCAGAAAGTTTTCTGGTACTTAATGTAGGATTCATACTAACTTGACCCAAAACAGCTACTTCTACTGCCTTATGTCTAACCGGAGTTTTCGATATTCCGCCTTTTATTTTCTACCGGACCAATTTGTCGAAATTTTGCTAATAATTCTCGGAATTTTGCTAATAATTCTCGGATGTATCCATGTCTATCTGTGTTTCTCTTATTAAACAAAGTTGCCGCTACCCGTTCACATAAATTGTTTATAAAATACAATTCAATTATTTCCACTTTCTCCGCTATGGAATAAACCATATTTTATCAAATCGAAAGAAAAGAAAACCATAGAAATAACGAACTCTCCACATCAACTACTCTACTAAAGATACTTAAATTGTATACTGATAAACGAATTATAAAAATAATTGTTTATATTTGTAAATAAGAGGTCCAGTAATATGTTTAAAATTCCATTGCACGGCATCGCGTAGCTTAAACTTAAAAAACAAAGTGCCATTATACAAAGAATTTCCTTTTTTTTTCAAAAAATGTATCACAACATACCCCTTCCTATTTGAAAAAATAATTTTTAATTTTTTTAAATTTTCACATTCAAAGCGGTAAACCTTGCTGGACTGTTTTCGATGGGCCACCCTGTATATCGAAATCGTCAATCGGTCGATTGGTTGCCAAATTTTGGGCTGTCAAAATAGACCGGCGTTTAAGGCGAATCTATAAACAATAATCAATATTAATTGCTAAGGACGCCCAATGATCTGAATCTAAGCAGCGAAATTTCACGGCACTTTTAAGACAACGCGGTAGTGCTACTACGAACGTTATACAATAAATTATAGGATTTCTTAGGCGCGGATGCACACAGCAATACCTCCTCTCTTTTGATGTCGATTTAAAAGAGCATTTTCACGTCGTTATCCATTATAATATTTATAAACATTTATAAACGCATAAAAAATGAAGTAGGAAAAAGTGTTTTATTATTTATTTACTAGAAAATGTCTAATTCATTTATCCTGATGCATCGCATTACCTACCTTTGAATATGTACATTTTATATTATCTGTTGCGTACCGCGAACGCATAAGTCCATTATCATTTTTCCTTTGGAATTAATAGACCAATCTTATCTTAAAGCTCTTTGAAAAGATGTATATTACAAGAATCAAGATATGCTCTCTCTCAGGAAGTTCCGGAACATTGGTGAAATATACAAAATGTAAAAAAATCGAAGAAGTTTGTTTCTTACTGTAATCGCTTATAACTTGGTAAAGGTCTCTTTAAAGGATTTTCTACAAGATTCAATTATTTAAGAATAATAATAAAAAAAAAGGTAAAGAAGCCCCATATTCGGCTAAAAAGAACATCATACCATAATGGAATATCACATTAAATTTCGTTAAGTTTATTTTGATAGTATTTGCGTAATAATTCTGCAATCCAATTTCGTTTAAAAAAAATTACAATATAACAAATTAAATAGAGTTTAGAATATTAGATTTAAATATTCGTTTTTTTTTCACATATACCAGAAGTCTAATGGCCGAGTGATGATCGCGTTGTTAAATTTAACAATGGACTTAGAAATTGTTAAAAGTTAACAACGGCTTAGAATGTTTAACAAAACGTTATTGTCAGTGTTATTCAATGATTTTACTAGGCAACCTGTCAAAATCTGACATTTTGTTAAACATATTGTGTAAACCGTTGTTAATTTTTAACAATTGCTAAGTCCATTGCTAAATTTAACAACGCAATTATCACTCGGTCGTGAGTCTTTTAAATATTTATAAGTCATCAATCGGTCGATTGGTAGCCAAGATACAAGCTGCCAAAATTGATTGGCTTTTACAGCGAATATATATTATATAATAAATATTAACTCCTTGCACATGGTTCATAAGGAATTAATGTCTTATTGTTTTACATTTTACTAAAAAAATACTTTTAGAACAAAAACGTATATCCTTTTTTTATTTCTTTAAACAATAACTGAAAAGTTCACTTTCAAAAACCAGTTATATCCACTTTTGTAAAATTTTCAGGGAACAAAAAAACCCCTTCATATTTTTTTTTACACAAAACAAAGTTAAATTCTGTGAACGCAATTTTGTTTAAACTAGTTTGACAAATAGGATCACCAATTTTTTTTAAGCAAAAAATTAACGATTTTGAGAAATTAGCTTAAAAAATATGGATATTACTGGTTTTAAACGCGAACTCCACAACTGTTCCCATCACCAATTGTTGCAACTTTAAACAACGGCTGAGGGCGCCCAAATGATCCCTCTATAATTACCCATATACGTCAATTAGAAATAAAACTGAAAAGTCAGAAACAAAATTAATGTGGAAGATTGTAGAAAAGACGTTGTATAATAAGCGCAGCATGTCATATGTAATCAAAAGCCTTTTTATATCAAAAGTGACAATATGAATTTTTTTAGGAAACTTTAGGAACTTCTTTTAGTTGTGTAAGACAAATAAAAGAAGATCTTCTGTGGATCCTTTATGACGGAATCCCTCTTTGGGCATGTTTACACAAGAAAAAGCAACTGTTAAAGGAGGCAGATTAACTGAATTATCAGTGGTGAAATTGGCAGCAAATTTTTTCGCAAATTGTTTGGTTTTTTCTTTAGATCAAAAGAAGTTGTATAATATGCACAGCATGTCATATGTAGTCTAAAGCCTTTTTATATCAAAAGTGACAATATAGAATTTTTTAAGAAACTTAAGGAACTTCTTTGTAAGACAAATATAAGAAGATCTCCTGTGGATCCTTTATGACGGAATCCCTCTTTGGGCATGTTAAAACAAGAAGAAGCAACTGTTAAAGGAGGCAGATTAACTGAATTATCAGTGGTGAAATTGGTAGCAAATTTTATTGCAAATTGTTTGGTTTTTTCTTTGGATCATAAGATAATGGATAATGTGATATTTAAATGTTAAATAAATGTTTAAAATATTATTTAAATATTGTTTTATGCTGTTTGAGCAAAAAGGACTTTTTTAGGCAATGGTCAATAAGTCGTGGGCTTCTGAGAGTTTACTTATATTGATTTTTTGCTTAAATATTAGCTTGTCGATTTCAAAAAACATTTAAAAGCCTAAAAACTCTAGTTTATGTGAGAAAAAATCAAATCTCCAGGTTTAATATTCTGGACACCACCAAATTACAAAATTTTTCATCTTTTAAACACTGCATGCGCAGGACGGAACTTGACCTGGCACTTGGATACGCATAACTTTATAACTTTGCCCTTTTTTTTAAGCCTTAAATAAACAAACACAAATAGTCACTTGAGTGTTGTAATATATTTTCTTGCTTGCATTTGTAATATGCCAGACAATTTCAAGTAAGCGAACTGCCCGGTTTATTTGTATTCCGTAATTAATTATTTAAATCTCCTAAAGTTCTTTGCGTCTGCATATAGTTGTATATGAAAATACATAGTTAAATTCCTAGATGTAGAAGCTTTTTTCGATAATGGTCTTCTGAAAATCTAGTTTTAAGTCATGCGACAAATTAAGTGGATACATTTTGTTAATTATTTAATGTAAATTAGATTTTAGTTGTTTTTGTCTAAAGTAGTATTTCATTTAGGATTTAACTTTTTTAAAACCAAATCAGATCTGACTTTAGAATAAAATTTTAAAAGTTAACTTAACAAGTCAGTTTTGTGTTTATTAACAAAAAAAATGTGTTAATAGTTTAATATACAGAGCGGTTTTTTAAAATTTTCCTCCCCTTTAACTTTGGATCGGACAATATATCGAGGTCGGGTAAAATTTAGGTAAAAGGAATCACCAAAACTACTTTTTGACATAGGAGTTATTATGGTCAAGTGACCTAGGGCCAAGGAGGCACTATCAACTATCATATAGCACCTTGTTTTAAAGGTCTTTTGTTTCTCTACTCAACACCGCTTGGTTTCTAAAAATCGGCATTGCCAGTCTTTCCAGACTTACAAGCGCTTAAAAATTTAGCTTTAATGCTCTCGAAATACAAAATAAATAAATAATTGCAAGTGAATTTTAACTTTTCCAATAATTTTGTACGACAAATAATTTTATCGTGCCAAAAAATGTCAAATATTAGTTGTATTAATTTTTTTTTCGTAAAATGTCTTAAGTACCTTAATCAATTTGCAGGAAAATATAAATAAAATTTCAGCTTGTTAAGTCTAAAATGGCTAGGCTGATTAAAAAAAAAAACGGCACTTCTCGAGAGAGTAGAAAGTTAAAATTTTAAATGTAACTAGGTTATAGGACACCAGTAAAGAAAAAAATCTGAAAACTGTTAATTTTTACTCAAAACACACTTAAACAGGCCGTAAACCGTATATTTAGAAAGTATTTTAAAATTTTCCTATCTGATTGAACCTTTGACGTTTGTAAAGTCATAGTTGTATAACGAGGAGACAGTTCGAGAGGTGCATCGAGTAATGGGCTCCCACTTGGCATGCCTATAGTGTGGGTAGGTACCAACCAAACCCCAAAATTGTAGGTGTCAACCCGGCTTCGTTTTCAAGAAGGTAAGATAGGGGAGAAAATAGGCTGAATCCTCTAATGTAATATACACACTACATGCATGCCGTGCGCCTAGATAGATGAACCCTATAGTTTAAGTTGTCCTGTTTAAAAATCTACTTGTATGATTTTTTTTAAATATAACAAAGTAATTGTTTCACGTCCGGTTTCACCAACAATTTTAAGAAACCCTTTTTAAAATGGCTAAACAAGCAATGTGATTGGCTACATTGTAGATTTAAGACATACTTAACGCTAAGGGTCCTTAAAATAATTGCTGCAACCGGCCATCATTTAGCTTCGTTAAAATGTACACAAAGTAGCCAACTACATAAGCTAAGCTATTATTTAAAATTCATGAGTTTATTGTCTAATATACCTATTTGTCATACATAATAAGGTTTACTTAAAATATATTAAGAATATTTAATACAACCAAGCTGTCAAATAAAGACGTGCATTTGAATATTTTATGCGTAAATTATGTTTGTTAATGTAAAAGTTTCCGAAAATTATTAATGGTTCTTCGAGAACGTTTAGGCATGGCGACAAACCACATATGTTTTCGAAACACGGGTTGACTACTGATTAAGAGCTTTAGACGATGCGTCTAAACAAGTAAATGTAATTAAATTAGAAAGTTTTAATATTACATATTGTTTCAAAACATAAACCATTGCTTTTCATTGGAACTTAATTACGGTTACTACTAATTTACTTGTCACATTGTAATTAATTTTGCAAAGTGTTCTGTAAAATTTTATAAACCCATGAAAGGGTAAGATAAGGCTATACTTTTTAGTCCTAATACAGAATGTAACAAATAATTTAAATAAATTAACATTAAAATATACAAATTTTTCACAATTCTATAAGCTTAATACATATTTATTTTGTAACCCCATAATTTGTTTCATTTTAAAAATTTCTCTGATAGGTACGCTCTTTAAAACTAGTAATTTGTGTTTATTTCGCGTTTATTGATTTAAAGGTATGTATCTAAGTAGTTTTTATTGCACAAAACAATTTTAATAACCACAGCCAGTAATGGGACGGATCCTTTTAAAAAGGAATCATTTTACAGATCCGGATCCTCATAAAGGAATCGAATCTACAGAATCGATTTATTTTTATCGGATCATGAATCCGGATCATTTTTAGTTTTTATACTGACAAATGGTTACTAGGATCCGAATGATAGTACATAATCCAGATGATAAATCCATGTTAATGGCTAATTTTTTTAAATTGTCAAAAAAGTCGTACAAAATTGTAATAAACAGGTAATTAACTGATATAAAAAGGGGTTATCAATTTGATACATATGTATGTAATATTATTACTATACACATTTTGGTATAAAAAAGCGAATATTATAAAAATAATATCGATTATCTCTAGTACTTTAAACATGATAATATGTTTCTACACAACCACAGTATCATTAATCATTTTTGGGGCGTTATGTAACAGTTTAAAGCATAATTATATTTAACAGCGTGGTAACAAGATTTACATGCATCTGCTTGGTAATCAAATTAATAAAATAAATTATAATAATGCAAACAAATACGGTGCTACGGTTTTTTTTTTTCAATGATTAATTTAATATCATTTTAATTATAAATTAGTTATTGTTACAACAAACTTTGACCTGGTAGCTGCTAGGTAAAACAAACTAACTTTTTGACATTTTTTTAGTAACGAGTGTTAAATACTCGTATATATTTAAATTTAATGCAAATGTGATTCGATAACCATAAATTATACAGGTCTTTGTATTTAAGAATAAACAATTAAGATCATTTTCGGCCAAACCGAAAGTTGAAAACACAATGTGAATGTTAAATGTATTATTGTTTGCTCTATAGACAAACCCGATATTAATAAAATAAATTTATAAAAAACAGAGATAATCGACTGTTCCCGGACGTTTTACTTGCCCTGTATGGGTATGTAATTAATACCTACTATTTTTAAACTATTAAAAACATTGTGATAATGAAAAATATAAAGATTTAAATTATGTTTTTTTATTATTATTTTATACGTCCTAAAACATCATATTTTTATTTTATACTTTCCAAGATATTTCCACCCTACTTGTTTACATCATTACACCTATTTTCCCCTTTATTCCATATAATTAAGTATGCTTCGTAAGCCTCCTCTGCGGATAAACTTTGTTACCACAGCGTTAAATAAAGGTGTCTATTGAAATATTTCATGTTTTTTACCTTTACGTAAAGCTCCTAAAAATGATTAATGGGTCGTGAGAAACTTGGCGGTCTGGCATGGCAACATGCGACATGGGCTTTTTAAGCGAGGGTTGAATACGGTTTAAAAAGTTGTGTAACATACATAAAAAGGTTGTGATAATTAAATAAATTGATTTTGTACTGTTAGGGAGGTAACTAAGGCAGTAAATCATTTAATTTTGAATTTTTTAAAAACCTATAGGGCTTTTGAATCTTTAATTGAGTGGCAGATGCCAAAAATTGCAGAAAATATTAAAGAAGGAAATTTCTTTATCAACAGTTAAATAAAAAAAAAAAAAATGTTGAAATTAATTTTCTCGGAAATTAAATGCTGATTAAAATATCTTTACCCCCGAAGAAAAGTGACAAAATTCAAAAGGCCTAGTTTTGAGAAAAGAGTCAACAAAAAAGCACTGAGATTTTCAAGGTGTTGCTACTTAAGCAGTAACTAAATATTTATATCATATTTTTTTACATCTAATTAGGAATGGTTTACGCTATTGATAGCATCTTATAATTTTTAAATTATTTTGACATTAAGCTAAATAAAAACAAAAAATTTTGTTTTTTTTAACCCATGACACTTTTTTATATAGGTTAACACAAATAGGATTACTTTTGAGTTATGCCATTTTTCTTTTTACATGTTATTTAGAAAATTAATAAAAACTTACAAAAAAAATATTTTCAAGAAAGAAGTCACTCTTAGAAAAATCGTTATATAGGGTGTAAAAAGTATGATGCTCGCGATTTTAATGGGCGATAGTGGAGCTCAAATTAAATCAAAAAGTTCAAATGACATATGTGTCAAATTTGACAGATTTTTGTCTAAATAATATTAAACTTACAAACTTTGGTAATTATTTCTGAAAAGCTTAACATTTGGCAACTTTGGTCTTAATCGCTCATGGGTAGATTCATTAGCTAATAAATAAACTGAGGTTTAAATGTTTCAGTCTAGAAATAAAAAACAAATGTTTCCTTAGTTTTAAATTTAAAAAACAATTGGCTACAGCGCTCTCCGTGGCGTGGAGTCCGTCAAGCCAGTCGTGCATTATGTATGTTTTGGAGAGCTCAAATTTACCGCGCAAGATTTTCACAACGATACCAAAAAGTTTTCGAAACGGTATGTGTGCAACCAAGAAATCTAAATAAAGAACATGGAAAGTACATAACTGGAACAAGAGAAAATAACTTTGGAATTTGGAACTTGCGAAAGAAAATCCTGGTATTAGTACGAGGTCATTAGGCCGCGAAGTAAACCTATCACATACCACAGTTCAGAGCTGTTTCTTTTTTAATTTTAATTAGAGACTTTCTACGCTTTAAGAAAAAACAAAAAAGTGCTTTTTTAAAACATATTTGTGTTCTTAAAATAAATATTTAGCTTAATTTTGTAGTAGGTACCAATATTTTTTGATTACAAATAAAATCCCCAAATAATTTTTAATTACCTAAATTTATTTTAAAATTAAATAATAAAATAAATTGAAAAAACTAATTTTCATTATTTCTGCAGGTTCTGCAACTCTTATGCACCAGCCGCCTTTATGAATATAAACATCTTTAAAAAAAAAACTGTAAATATGTAAAACCTGGCAAAAAACGTTCGACGTTTGACTTGATGTGATGAAGGGGGCGCGGTGTTGCCATATTTTTCAAACTTTGAAAAACCATATTTCGAAAACAATAACTTTCTTACCCATGTGTTTTTGGCTTGTTTTAAGCTAAATCGTGAGCATCATCCTTTTTCCTCCCTGTATAAATACAGTCAAATTCGAGTAATAGTCTAAGACCTGAATTAGTAAAATATGATAAATTAACAAAAGTATAGCTAATGGGAAGGTAAAAATATCGATTTTTTTTAAATATTTTCTGTATAAAGTCAACTTATATTTTTTTATGTTACATAAGAGTACTAATATACCACTATTTTTTTTATTTTATAAATTTAAAATTAAACGAATTATTACAATTCTTTGGTACACCACGTTTCATTTTAAAATATATTTTGTTACTTTATGTTAGCATGTATACCTTTAATTTTTTTGTATAAATAAATCCAATAGAAATTTTTAAAATTTAAAATAAAAAAAAACTTCAAAGCCTGGCCACCCTGATTATTGGCCTATTTTTTTAGACAATCTTATAATACCGGGCTTGCCATAAAATTATTATCATTTAAGAATAAACCTAATTTATTGGCATCCCAAAGTTATAACCAGGAAAATTGGGCCACCCAACGTTTCAAAATTCCTTAGGCTTTAAGGGGGAGTTACGTTTATTTGTGCAAAAAAGTACATTTTTGCCAATTTTTTTTAGGAAGACACAGTTAAAATATATTTATTAAAACTAATGCTACATTAAAGTATAGCATTTGAAGAATATTAAGTAAAATTTTTATGAACAAATATTAAAAAATACGGCAATATTAGCAATTATTTTGAATCGTCTCGGAAAAAAGTTGAATTACGGTGCCCCTCATAACTAGGTGCTGGATCATCTAAAATTAAAAAACTAAAGTTTTTTCGTTAGATAATCTCTTTCCTTAGGTAACACGGGAAGGGGTTTTCGAAATTTAATTTTTTTACTTTTTGGCAATACTTTAAAGTGAAAAACGTGATTTTTGCAAAAAAAAAAACAGCTAATTTGTTACTGTAAAATAAAAAAATATTAACAAATTAAAAAAAAACTCTTTAGGGTTACCTCGTAAATTATGTAGAAAAAAGTGTTCAAAATTTTAAATGGATCGGTGCAGTAGTTTTAAAGTTATGAGAGGCACCGACTTTGAAAGCCTGAGTTGTAGGAATAACGCGTTAATATTTTGAACACTAAAAAATTTGTGTTAAACGTTCATAGGTGAGTTTTATCGGCTTACCTTACTTACCGCTGTATCTTCGTTAGTTTTGCTTCAATCCCTTTCAAATTTTTACACATTATTTTTAAACGGTTCTTCCTTCAGAAAATCAAAATTAAAAAAATGTTTATAAAAACGTTACCCCTTCCCCTTAAACTTTAAAATAAGCTTTTTTTTTTTCTGTAAAAGTATTTAAAAAATGTTACTATGGTAATTATTATAGCCTTGGCAATAATTTTTTGGCAACCTATTGGCGGATACTTTTTTTACATATTATTTTTAATAAATGGTTTTTATCCGATTGGCACGGGGCAGGGGTGAAGGCATCTCGTACAAGTAAATTTGCTTCGGAATAATTTTACTATTTTTTGCTCGGTCTAAATGTGCAGGACCGCTTGTATATTAATCTTAAATCGATTACAAGACTCTAACTGTAAATAGCTAAAAGAATTTACAGACTATTTATGGTCAGCAGCGTATTTAGGTTTGATATAGATTCGTGATTGAACCCTTACCCGTGAATAAATTACTGGGTAAACCACAATTTGAGGTTTAAACCTGTTTTGTTATTAATATAAGTAGATAATGGCACTAAATACCATTGGTATTATCCTGCATCAATTTAGTATTTATGAATTAATGAATATAATCATTTTATATTACTATAAAATAAATAAAATAGATATTTAAGAAAAAATAAAACTGACTTCAAAAAAATAATAGTTTGTATAGATAACCCAAATTAACCAACAAAAATAAAATCAAAAGTAGGTACGGATCAAATTAGGTGCTTACATTTTTTTAAGGTTGGTGCCAGCAAAGCCATCGTTTTTTATTTTAATTAAGTTTAAGATTCAATAAATTGCTGGCACCAACCTCAAGAAAAAAAATAATTGGTCCCTAATTTGTTTCGTACCTATTTTAATTCTATTTTTGTTGGTTAATTTAGAATGTCTATAAAACAATTTTTGTTTCATTTATTTTTTTTAAGTCAGTTTAATAATGAAGATCCCTATGTATATGTAAAATGATCTAGATAATGGCGAATATATTTTAAATTAAAATACTATATAAAAAAATATGGTAAAAAAGACGACTAATTGTTATTAAATTATAAGAAAAATGGACTTTTTGGCAAAAGAAAAAAAATAAATTGAACTATAAAGAAAAGGCTACAGAAAGAGTAAAGGGGTAAAAACAAGAGCATCGTTAAATTTAATTATATATATTTTTTGTGTCGCAAAGAAATGGGCAGATGACGCTCGCAGTGTGTATATTACACGAAATGTTTCAGCGTCTTTTACCCTATCATAACTTCGTTATCGTTCAACATAAAAGCATGAGATTTAATATGTAAATTAACATAAGTATTCTTATTACATGTAAAAAAATAATAACGTTATGCTAAGTAACAGATAGGTAATGAGGAAGAACACACAAATCTCGGTATACAGAAAACCTACCCATACTGGACAATATTTACACCAGAATACTAATCACTCTTATGAAACGAAACAGGGGGTCATATCACGCAGTGACCTTATGTAACAGTAAGGAATCCCTGCAAGATAAAATAAGTAACATAACTAATGATCTTAAGCAGAACGGATACAGTAAGAAACTGGCAAAGGAAACAATCGAAAAATATCAAACCAAGACAAAAAACACTAAGTTGAACGGGACTCTACATGACCAATTATTTATGACAATTCCATATATAAAGGAACTTTGAAAAACATACGCAGAACTGCGAATTAGTATAATATTAAAACGGCATTTAAAACCCAAACTACTCTAAAAAGTATTTTTACTAAGAAGAGACCAGACACCAATGTTTTAAATAATGACTGTATCTAGGAAATTGACTGTGAATGTGGTGAGGTATACATCGGGTAAATGAAAAGACCACTTGAAGTTAGAGTTAAAGAACAAAAAAAAAACATACGGAACGAGGTGAAACGTCGAAGTAAGGGATTGCCGAAAGCGCATACAATGGTTGGAAGCAAAAACTATTTATTAAGAAAACCACAGAGGAAAAGTATATTTAAAGAAGCTGTAATAATTGTAAATAACCAAAATTAATTAGGCAAGCCTAGTATCAATATTCCGAATATCTGGCAGCCGTTGCTGAACCGTGAAAAGTCGGTCAAGCTTCAGGGAACAAGGGACAGTATATAAGTCGTAGCTTTTAAAAATAGTTTTTTGTTATCACTTAAGAACGGTTAGAGATACATTACTAATCAAAACGTTGTGTAACAATTAACAAATAAGGACAATGGAAGTTCAAGATTTTAGTGTTACGTAATATAGTTGTTTTTAATGTTTTTATTTTTATTAAAATTAGTATTTTATTTCGTTTTTTTTTTGTTTTATTTTTTATCTAACCCTTACTTAAAATTATTTCACCGGATGTAAAAAAGGTGCTCTTTCAACCACTATAATAAAAAATGCCATTAAGATAAAATATCGATGACGACATATCTTCAAGAGAAATCGTACTGTATATATATATATATATATATATATATATATATATATATATATATATATATATATATATATATATATATATATATATATATATATATATATATATATATATATATATATATATATATATATATATATATATATATAAATTCTATGTGAAAAAATGCGTCAAAAAAATTTAAACTTTAGGAAATCGAGCGAGCGAATTTTTAACAAATTTATCAGTTTCTTTACGAATGCACTGTATATTTTTTTGTCACTAATAACGTATTGATCCTTTGTACCCAACACAAACTAGATTTTGCATCTTTTCCAATAGAGCCGGGTGTGTGTTTTAATATTTTATGTGCTAAACCTTCAAGCAAATCTTCCGAAAATTATTCATCGCTTTCTAGGGACACTGCGGAACGGTATCCTGTCACATGTGTTCGGAACGAGGGTTGAATACTGATTTTTGGTTGTGTAATATACATAAAAAGAACATATCATTAAATTCGCATATTTTAATTTTACAAACAAAAGAATAGAAGGTATAAACTTAAAAATGTTTATAATATTTAAACAAAAAAAAAGTTTTTTATTTGTATTAGGACTATTCATTTTCATAGTTATATTAAATACATTTTTGTTTGATTGTTGGCTTTCGCAATTATTAAATAAAAATGGAGAGATTTGTGTTGGCTTACACAACAAATGCTTTTCCATTTAAGTACTGATTTTGGGTACTTGCAATTAATTTTTTAGGAAGGTAAAAGCTTTTAAAACATTTATAGGCAAACAGGGTAAGCCAATGAAAATGAGAAAACGTTGCTGCCATTAAAAAAAAATCGCTTGAACCCGTTAATTTTTTTTTTCAAGGGGAAAAATTTTGTAAATATTTTAATTATGCAACTTCAATCCTTTAGGAGGGGCAAACATCACCCATAAAATGTTAAATAGGACCCACTGATACCTCATTTTAATGACCGTTCAATCCTCTTTTCAACGATTCCTAATTTCTTAAATCTGGGTCAGTAGGTTTGTAGAAAATGTCTTTATTACCAAAGTCTCATAAAATCAAAAGTTATGATGTTGTTATTATTTCTTACCTTTTTGTTCGAAATAATGCTAATATTTTAAAGTAATAGCCTTTTAATAAACACCTCGAGTAAAACTAGTTTCAAATTTTTGATCTTGTGTGTTTAAAATAACCCACCTATGAATGCGGGTATTTCAAATGTTGGCCTCGAGTTTTCATACAGGTAAAGATTTTGTTTAAAATGACGTCGCATATTCCTTAGGAATTCCGTACAGTAAATTTCACATTTGAGATGGCGCCACAAAAAAAATTTAGTGGTATCAGATCTTGGAGGCCACTCGCTTTTTGCTCAATTCACCTACCAGGAAATGCTTTGTCGAAATACTGACAAATAGCTAGATTAAAATGTGGAGACGCTCCATTTGGAAAAAAAAATTAAGGCTTTTGGATATACTCTACATTTTTAGGATTTTTTTAAGAGTATTAATATTTAACATACGTCATATTTTAATAGGTTTTATATGTGTAATTATATGCTTTTTGTCTTTGTTAAAAAATACCATTTATATTTAGAAATAAGAGTTGTTTTTAAAAAGGATGAGTTATTAGGTACCATGTATTTTTAAACAATTTAATAAAATCAAAACCAATAAATATTACTAGCTAGTCTTGCTTATTTTTAACTTCTTAAATAATATTTCTTTTAAAAATTAAATACTACTGAATTAAAATTTACATAGGTACAAAATCAGTTAATTTCACAAAAATGTAATCTAAAACAAAATAATATACTACATTTAAATACTATTTTTTAGTGCACTTTTTCTAAGTGTTTATTTTACTACTCTTTAGTAACTAAAATATCATACTAAGAACTTTGTTAGTTTTTTCTTAGAACTTGTGCGCAAAATCGAATTATTAACCTTTTTCTATAAACTTTCCAAACTTATTTTACATGCGATGTTTAAAGTATATCCAGGAAGTACGTAACTCAACAAGAAAGATTTTTACCTGAGTGATGTTACTTTTAAAGCTAGGAATTATAAAAAATATTATAAATATAAAGAATAAAATACTGAGATATTGGCAGGATTTAAAAAAAATATCAGTGAAATTTTAAAATACGCCACTCTAAAAAAAAATGTTAATAGGTAAATTGGCTACACGTGATTTAAAAAAATAAACACTGTTTAATGCCAGCTTAATGATAATTAGTGACTTTTAATTTTGATACTTTTAAAGCTTAAAACGACACGCTCGCGTAAATCGTTCGACGGTAAAAACAAATAAAGGGTCTTTTAATGAACAAACATCAAATAAAAATTCCGCGAAAGAATTAAATAAAAGCAAATTTAGATTAGTGACCATAAACTTTTGTTGTTAATAGATTTGAAATTTAAAACGATATGTTTTTGTTTATTCACCAAAAATAAAACAAAAAGTGTATTAGTTAATTAAACATTACCCAAAAATAATAAAAAAATAACAAATATCCCAATGCCAAAAAGTGACTAAACTTTTTGAAGTTAAAAACGATTTAAAAACAACTAAAAATTTAAGTTAGTGTGTAATTTTAAAAATTATTATATGTATTAATACCTATTAATTTTCTGCTTATAAAATAAGTTATTTTTTTAAGAAACTGAGCTACATTGGTTACCAGATAAAAAACTAAATATTTTTTACTAATATTTATTTAAGCGATTTGTTTTTAGAAACTCAGCAGCTATTATTTTTAAATTAAAAGTACTTGTGGGAGTCAAAGTTTATGCTTTTATATAGTATTCAAATTTGACGTAAATAATCGCTTCAAATATGTATAATGGTCCGTGAAAAACGTTGTTGTGCCGCAACATGATACAAATGTTTTTACGACCAGGGTTGAATAATAATTTAAAATGTTTCTGATTTTGGTGAACGGGTGGTGGTTATTAAATAAAATAATAAAAGGCGAGAGTAAGAACATAAACAAAAAATTTACACAAAAGAAATTAGATAAAATCTTTTAAGCAGCATGTTGTTTTGGTAAAACCAAAACTAAGCATAATAAAAACCCTATTGTATATCCAAGTACCAAAAAGTGGGCTGCGTAAACTCTAACTTCTTTTTTAAACAGCAATATTTTAATTTTTTTTTTACTTAGTTGTTATAATTTTTTTACTTACCTTATCAGAACATAAAATAATTTCTTTATTTCCCATATAAAATACACTAAAGTGCGACAATAGGCCAACACAAAAAAGTAAAAAGAATACGTGAGGAAAGAGATGATACAGGTTGGCATTCTGTTTTAGCGCATGTCCACAGTTTACTTCTACCGTACAACGAATCAGTTATTTAACTCTCCACCTGTTTTTAAACTAAATTCAACCAATAGAAACACTTTCCTCATATTCTGGCATGCTCAAGCTGCCAATTGATATGAGGACGGTTTACTATTTATGATAACTCAATCCGGTCTAGTTTTGTCTTTTTCTGTTACGACGAGCTTTTACCACAACAGAGTGAGATGAACAGATGCCGCACCTGATTGAATCCCAGAAAGTGAACACCAGTCAGGGCTGGTCTATCGGTTTTTATTTTTGATCGTCAGGTCAGCTGGTGTTGGAGAGTTGGAAGCGTTGTTTATTTTCGGTGATTTCAAGTGATTTGTTTAAGTGTGTTGGATTTTTTGACAATTAATTTGTGAAGGGTGACTAGTGTTTTCAGGTTTCGTTGTTAAAACCATGGTTGTGCGTTGTTTTGTCTGCAAGAAGGTCTTTAAAAGCCGATCAACTTTGGATATTTTAACCTTTCCAAGGATGAAACATTGTGAGAGTAGATTTTTACATAAAGTAGGTTTTAAAGTAGGTGCCTATTGTATGATCCCAAAATAAAGGCAAAAAATTTATAAAATCGTTACCCATATATTATCAAGTACTAGGTTGTACCTTTGTAGAGTCAATTAAAAGTACCTGCCTATCTAAGTGAAGAACAATGTCAGATGGAACTTTTTAATATTATTCCAAAATTTAATAAATGATTTATATATTATCTTTTTAAATACTGTATAAAATTTATAAAAAATACCACGAAATACTACCACAAGGGCCAAGTCAAAATTTAAAATTTTGTTTATAAGTTCCCATAGATAAAGGTACCTACTATATAAAATAGTTTTCCCATAAATGTTATTTTGTCATGGTATATTTATTTATAGGTGTGTACTATGGTTTGAAGTACTTAATCAGCCAAAAGAGGTGCCAGGGCATACTTCTGAAATTTGCCATAAAAACTTTAGGCTTTGTTCAAATCATTTTCGTCCACAAGATATTGTAAGCTAAAAATAAAGTAAGGAAGAGGCTTTCATATGACGCTGTGCCTGTTTAAAACATTGACCATTCTGGTGAGCACCAAGCTGGTTCGTAAGTTATAGTACCTGTGCGAATAGAAAAGAAAAAATAATTTTAACTATCAAATATTTCATTTCTAGTCAAGGTGTAATCATGTATTTTTTGAAGTACAGCCCTTATACTCAGTGAAGCACTAGAAGGTGAAACTTTGGCTCTTTTGAACTTAAGCGTAGCAACATCATTACAAGCTGCTGTTGTGAGGCAAATTTCCCCATTGACATATCAACATTAAGGCGTATTATTTATCTTCTGAAGATTTAAAATATTACCGTGTCCAAGAAAAAAATATCAACTATCAATTCTTCACAATGATGGCACCAGGGGGACATTCAAACTGATGAAGTAAAATGCAAACTTTATGTGGTTTAGATTGGTAAAAAAAGAGTTTTAAGTTTTTTAAAAATTTCTTGGAATAAACATCTCTACTCCCTGATTTGATGGTATTAGACCCAAATTCGGAGTTTTCAACAATTGTAGAATACCAAAAATATGTACCACTTCTGGTTTTAATATTTTTTGAAAAAAAAAGTCCAATTTTTTCTCCACAGGACAAATCTGTACAATTAGTATGTAATTTTTTACAATTTGGTCCCCATACTAAAATTAACAGAAACATTTTCAATGTTAAATGAAAGTTACAAACTGCTGTTGTTTTTATAAAATATTTTTTAGCTCTTATTCTTAGTGTAATCATGTATGTTTTTAGATTCCAGTCCAAGTGGCTCTTTTGAGCCAGTAAAATCATAAAGAAAACCTGCTGTTTTGAAACTACCCCAGAACCATCAATTTCAACATAATGAGTGAGAGATTTTAGTAACGATCATATTTAAAGAATATGGAATATATGCCATTAAAGAACTTAACAGTATGTGTTCCCAGGAATTTGTCTAACTGCATTTGTTTTCAGATGCTTCTACTTATCTCGCTAAGTTCCTTTCCATAAGGTACGCCTCGGAAATTAAATTTAAAGAGAAAGATCAAGATCCTGGAACAGAAAATGCGTAGGCAACGCTCCAGCTACAAAGAGGTAAACAAATCTTGCCAATTTTTTTGCCGAAAATTATAACCCCCAAATGGCCATTTGTAGAATTAAAATGAACTTACTTAATAAAGAACCGAAAGAGGCCCGAACATACCAATGAGTATAAGCCAGTATGCATTAACATTATATTTTCTGGGGCCAAAATCTTACAAGTTCAAACGGCAAAAACTGTTCAATCAGCACACTTAGTAAAATTACCTGACAAATATTACGAAAAAATGGCCCATCAACCCTGGCCCTAAATGATGTATATTTTATGTTTTGAAGAAAATCAAATAAACAGCATCAGATGACAATAACAAAGACTGCATTCTATGTCTAGATGAGATGTCCTTCACAGCAATTTGTATTATAATATTTCCTTAGATGAAATAACTTTAGGTTTCATGAAACATTCAATAAAAAAACACCGTTTATGAGGTAACGAAATACCCTAGTGTTGATGTTAAGGAGGGCATTAACAACAACTGGAAGACTTAATGACACGAGCTTATTTTTTGTGGGTGTCCAACGCCCAGTGGACAACAAAAACCATTGTTTTTGAGCCATAGGAAACTTCAAACAATTGGGTTAAGGGTGCGAACTGTGATATCAGACCCAGGATCCAATTTTTTTAAGTAGCAATGTTTAAGAGTTTCTGTCGAAACTCCATGGCACTCTTATTGAAACTTTAAAGATTTATTATATATTCTACATGTACTCCCTGTTACTTAAATCCACTACACAAAAGATAATTTTTTAAGTAATAATTTTTTTGATTAAATAATAATCCAGACATCAAAAGTATCTAAATACTTCTCACTAATGATAAATTACAAAATCTATAACTGTAACTCTGAATTAGCGGTTTATAATCACAAACTTTCTGAAATGAGAAACTCAAAAATACACTTCCCTGGATTTACCAAAATTATGCGACGGTCGCCGCTGCTTTAAATACCTATATTTCTTTTGGAGTCCTGCAATGACTTCAGTTCATGCAGTCGATTTTTTATAAGTAATATGGACAACTTATTTGACTTGTTTAATTCATCTAGATTTAAGGCAACCAAAGTATTTAAACAGGCCATTATGAGGCTGATTTATCAAAATTAAATACTTAAATGAAATGTCCGATTTCTTTGATAAACTTAAAGTGGTCATTAATAAAGGCAAAGAATTAGGGTTAAATTTGTTATGGGTGGAGGTTGAGCTCGAATTTCATCACTACCACCTCCACTAAGACAATTTAAATCTAATAATTCCATAAGTAGTATTATGACAAGGAGAATTAATCAGGATTGCTTGGAGAATTTTTTGGCAAAAATACGCCAGCCAAATGGCAACTGTCAAAACCTACTCCACGATTCAATTTGTTAGAACCTTCAAAAAAAATATTTTTGCAACTGAATATTTTGATCAGTCTGGGAGAAGACCACCTTACGAAACTGTTTAGAAGAGTCTTGATCAGATTTTGATGCAATTAACTCCGGAAAAAGTAAAATCATATGAAATTGCTTTTAGCCAAGGGACACAGCACCATTTTGATCGAATACTTTTAGATTCGACAGACTATAGGCAGTTGAACGTCAAGCAAAAAAATGCATTTTTATGTTGGAGGTATTTTATTAAAAAATGTTTAGCAAAACATTCCTGTGAAATTTGTCAGTCGTATTCAAAGACTCAAGAACTGTCTGATGATGCACTCATACACATTTTAGAGCATACCAGAATGCTACAAAGGATGTGTTTGGCAACTCAGGTCTCCAGATCAAACTTTCTTTGAGTTTTGGATCCTGCGAAAGTCTATTTGTCCGCCATTTTTAAGAATTTTGCCATTTTGCCAAATGTTGGCACAAAAATAAGGGAAAAAATTTTAGAACTGCCTTTCAACATCCTTGTAAAAACTTTCCGGCTTTTAATATCTTTGCATCTTTGTTTACCAGAACAAGAATATTTTACACATTAAAATTTTTTAAACAGAGATTTGCTTTACCCAAAACAGAAAAATTGCAAAAACTTCCGTAAACTGCTGTAACCATAGGCCTATTATTTATAAGTGTAGGTAATATAACCATACATTTAAATTCAAACAAGAAAGAGTGGCAAGGAAATGAATGTCATATTTTTTAAGGTTAATTTTATTTTTCGAAAACTAGATCCTGAATCGGTATTCAGTCTGTCAAGAACAGCCGGTTATTTACCTTGAAGTAATTTCTATCCAGTGGTTCTAGAAATGTATAGGTATTCATTTATTTTACTGAGAGGTAGTTATTTAAATAATTTAACTGCTTCCTTGAAACTTCGGGTTACTTTGAAACTCTGTAAGAGTGATAAATTTTTGTTTCCTCTATATCTTGTGTGTACGTAGGCTAAGAATTATATTTATGAATTTAGTTTTGATTTAGCTATTTAATGGATGGTAATTCTTCTATATGTGTAATAATAGGCTACTTTCACATTTTAAATCTTATACTGTACTGTAATGTTCTTGCAGTGCTACTCCGGCTTGCTTCGGTTTGCTCGGTATGAGTCAAAAACTTCGCGTAATTCTTCATTTTCCCGGCACGTGAAAAGTGTGGCCTATTATTTAAATTTCATATGACCAATAAAACTGTACTCGAATTGTTTCTTGGTCGCCAAATGTAATATATATATTTTTGTTAAATATACTTACACATCACATTTTCACATGACTTTCATTTATTGAAATGGCTTTACCACTACAAGGATAATAAGTCAAATTATGTATATTCATCCTAAGTTCTTCAACATCAACATTTATTTCTCTTGAGGTAACCCAGCCTTTAATGGTTTTATTAAGAGCGGCTGAATATTTTTTAGTATTTTTTAAAATACATCATTTTATGCAATTTTTTCCACCCATTTAAACCTACCTCCCTACCAGCTATCAAATTATGTGTAAATAACTGATCATTCTCAATTACGTTTCCTAGGGTTCTTTTACCAATTCTACTCAAGTTGCTGCTGCATATCATTGTAATTTACTAATTTGATTAAATTAATTTCGGTCAAGCCTGTCAGGCTACAGCTTGCGGTTTTAATCCACACAACATTTTAGATACATGGAGCGCGTGCGCGGGAAATATAAGGAAGAGTGAAAAAGTTAAATTTGGCTTCATCCAAATTAACAGAGTTAAATAACTGATTCGTTGTACGGTGTAAACTGTGACATGTCCCTGCTTAAATAAGCAATGTTGCCAGATGCCATCGAACCAAATGAAAAAAAAGTCTGATATCTTAATTTTTCTCCATTGATGTCAGGTTTTTTTATTTTTATCAATTTTTAAATTTTTTGCACCATTTTGAAGTTAAAATGTTGATTTTTTTGACAATAAAATCGACCTATTTGTTATTGTTGGATTAATATCAGGTAACCAAATAAGTTCGTGCGGTATTTTGTAGAAAAATATAATTTTTTATTGAGAAATATTTATATATTTATATATATATATATATATATATATATATATTTAATTTAAATAGAAATATTAAACATCACATTCAATAAACGCTTTACCGCGTAAGACAAATTTTCATTATTGTAAGAACTCCCTTGATTTGGAGTCAAAAACTTTAGCGGACTACGCAACTAACACCATCTTGAGTTGTAAACTGTCGGTGCCTCATACAGTTGTCAAGAGACAAAAAAAAGTGATAATCACTTGGCGAGATGTCGGGAAAATATGGCGGATGCGGTAACGTTTCCCAGCCGAGTTCAGAAATTTTCGCGGGTCACTCTTGCGGTATAAGGCTTGGCGTTATTCTCTGCGAGAATCTCTTTGCTACAATTCTTGATCATACAAGGCTGCTACGGATGAATTTTTGCTTGTACTCGTTGAAGCTGCTCACCCTTCGAAGTAGCCAGTGATGGTTTGACCCCCTTCGAATAACTCGTAAGGACAACAATTCCAGTTGCTGTCCACCAAACACACAACAAAACCTTGTTTATGTGCAAGGAAGCCTTGGGTGTGTGTGGTACCGAATCAGTAGGCGACAACCAATGATAGGAACGCTTAGAATTCGAATACAAGACCGATTAAAAAATGGTTTATTAGCGTTGCGCAAAATGTTTGCTGAACAAATGGTAAGACGACTTAATTTGTTATCATTTGTCAATTCATGCGGGACCCATTTACTTAACTTTCACGTCTTTCCTAGCTGATGAAAAATGGAAATGAAATGAAACCGAATAGTTTCAGGACTCACATTGAACATTTCTGCAAGTTCTTGGCACGTTGTCCTGGAATTTGCGTCCACAACCTGTCGAAGATCCTCGTTGTTCCTGATTTTTGGTCTCCCTGAGCGCGGTTCATCACTCAAATTGCATCATACCCGAATGCGGTACATATTTTTCGCGCCGCCGCTGCAGCTTTTGTACCAAGTTTGTACTCATACAGTAAACAACTTTGAAGTATTGTTTTATTCGTCGCCATTTTTAATTACTAAAACTAGAAATGTAACAATTTTCAGCAACTTTTTATGTGTGTGAGAAAAGAAGGATTCATACTAAAGTGACAGCAGCTAAGAAACAATCGCTATTGATCAACAACATAAACAGTATCCATGGCAATGTGCGATATACAGCAACTGCACGAACTTATTTGGTTACCTGGTACTAATTGAAAAATAAAAAAAACTCGACGTCACTTGATAGTTATTTACATGTAGAATATTTGTACAAATTTTTAAAACGATCGGTGCAGCAGTTTTTTTTTTGGAATGGTGGTAACCGACTTTAAAAATAACATGTATGGGGAATCGATTTAAAATTTTGTACGCTCACGCAACTAAGTTGGAGCAACATTCATTTAAACTATCATAAATCCGTCAATTTTGTTTCGATTAACCTCAAAATTTAATATAATATTTTTAAATTGACGCTAAACGACACCGGACCCCAAAAAACGCAGCTTTTATAAAACGCGGTTATAGAAATAACGTTATAAAATAACTATTACTTTTGAGCTCCCCTTTCCCCAATATTGTCTTGGTAACGCTAATTTTAAAATAATAATATCTAGGCACACACCAGTGCACCAGGCCAATTTATGACCTGATTTAGGCAGTGTGCATAATTTGATTCAACAATATTTGTATTCATTTGCCACTCTGGGAGAGTTAAAATCTGCACACCTCAAAGCTTTATCCAATGGATTGGTTTATGTTTTAAACTCGTATTGCAAACACGTATTATTTTTTTTTACTCAAAAACAACACAATTTACGAACAAATCCACGAAGCAAAATAGTTTCTAGTTAAGTACACACTTTACAAAATATTTCTTAAATTACACATTTTCAACAGAAATAGCTACAGCAAAAAAAAACATTAGGGGTTGCAAATTTCAACCCTTTCCCTGGGTGGCAGATCATTACAAATAGTGTTCCAAAAAAGACTTAAAAAAAATAAACAATTATCACAAATATCAGTAGACCATGTTTATCCACATTTATAAAATAAAATGTTTATTTTTAGTTTTAACTTTGTCGCCCCCGGTAGTTCAAAATGTAAGAAGTTTGAGACAAATGTTGATGAAAACTTTTTTTTGCATTTTTATCCAACAAGTCTGTCTGTAATTTTTTTTGCAACAGTTGATAAACACAATGTGTATAAAATAATTTAAACAATAAGAAAGCAAAAAGAATTATGAAAAAGCTCTGTCCCAAAATTATTAAAAATATATATTTAAATCCAGAAGAATATCCAAGAATATTTCTTTAACGCTCAAAATGGTATACGGTAAAATGCCGCCACACTCATTTGAAAATGAATAAATTTTCCTGTTTAAGCCATAACCACGCTGTACTCATAACATGAGATACTACGACTACCGTTTTTACAGCTATATACTATATACTAAGCTAGTCTAAAATTTAAAGGCGTTACGTGAAGCTGATGTTTCTGTTTAATATTAAAGATCAGATGTCGCAGCTATTTTAACTTTCAGGTGATAAAATCTTTTTTAAATACCTATATTCTAGACACGAATTAAGTGTCGGACTTTATTAGGTAAATGTGGTATTTGGCCGTAAGAGTAAAAACTTTTCAAAAATTAAATTATAATAGACCAAGCATTATCTGACAGAAAGAATTGTTTAATGTAAGAGATAATAGGGTTGTTTTTGCTGGATAATTTCGAGATATGCTCCCTTTCAGAAAGGTCAGAACATTTATAAAAGAAACAAAACGTGAAAAAATGCATTTTTTCGTACTTTAATCGCTTACACCTTTGTAAACATTGGTTGTTGATTAAAGATTTTCTATAGGATCGACCAAATTAGCCAACAACAATGAATTTAAAATTAGTTACAACATAAATAAGGGGCCTACAATTCTTTTGGGGTCGGTGCCAGCAAAGCCATCGTTTTTATTTTAATTAAGTTTTAAAGTCATTGGCTTTTTAGGCATAAATAAGAAAAAATATTTTAGGTCTTTTATTTTGTGCCTACTTTTAACTTTATTGTCAATGGTCAATTAATTGTAAACATAAAAAATATAAATATTTCATAATTTTGACTTCATTTCTTTTGAAGTTGATTTCATTTTAGGAAATATAACTTTATTTCATACATGCACTAGAATTTGACCTCTATTGTATTAATTAGACAAGTCATTACACTTATACTTTAGTCGTTAGAGACAAAAATATCCCCCTACCTCTGGCTGAGCCCAAAGCTAATGGAATTTGGTACAGATGTAGTATTTGGTATCCGGAAACCGAAAATACCAAAATCTTTGCTTAGGGGTGTTGAAAAGGGGTTAAAAAACACCATTAAACATGGAAAAATGTGTCCTTATCCCTCTTGCAGTGGACTTTACAAGTGCGATAGAAAAAACAGCATGATGAATCCCTGAGTTATGACCAGGCTCGTAGCTAGGGGGGGGGGCAGATTGACGCCAATACGTACGACTAAGGAACTTAATAGTCAAATGTCAATAACAATTTTATGTTGCAAAATGGTTTGTTTGGGGCTCAAAGCAAGCCCGATATCAATAAGCAAAACACAACTTGTAATTGTGATCTTCCGGCTTACAGCTTTTAGTAATGGAGAATTCCAAGTTCCACACCTCACACAACTTTTGCACTAACAAGCTTTTTCACAAATCTCTGTTAAGTATTGTTAACAAATTGGTAGATAAACACTGTAAGAACAAACTTTTACACTAGCTAGCCTGTAAACACCCCGAGCAAGCCGAATGTGCCAAGATGACACGTTGTTTTTCCTGCCCTATGGATATTGAAATTGTTCCTATTTTTTTTTTATTTTTTTGTCCACTATTGGCAGGTATATAAATAAAAACTTTCACAAGAAAATATTTAACGCCGGTAAGAGCAAATCAGCTTGTAAACACACCAAGCATGCCGCCTGTGCAAAGACGACGCGAAGTTTTTGAAGCTGGGGCCTTGCTCTTTCAGAAAAGTATAAAGGAAAACTTTCTAGGCCTCTCTGACCGATATCAAAATCAAATGATGATGATCAAAATCTGATTGGTTAATTAACAGGATGAAAGGGTCAAAAAAGTTTACAATTTGCAAAGCTTATCACACAAAAAAAAGTAAATCCTGTCCAGCCAATTGGTGGGAATGATAATAAACAAATAACTCAAAAAATATATATCTGACCCTTAAGTTGCTATTATTTTCACGAAACTCTTTTACGTTATAGCGAAAAATTCAATTTTATTACGGAAACTGTCGGGAAATTTTTGAACAATCAATTTCGCGCGCTTTCGCGAGTCTTAAGGAGTGTCAATTTGTCAAACATATAACAAAAATATCTTAGATGTGTTCTTTCTAATGGCACCGTTATTTTTAGGAACAAACTATCCCTTTACAAATAAAAATAAGTTCAAAAGTTCAGGGGGTAGTTTCGCTCTCTTTCCAACACTTCTGAGCAAAGATTTATTGATTTTTCGCCTCAAAATCTGCTAGTATGCCAAACTTCATCAACTTTGTTGGCGGTTAGAGGAAAAAACTCTAACAACTGGACTATTACACGTATCGATCCATTTGATAAAAAGTACTGAAACGATTTTAATAAAACCTTCACTGTTCCCTACGTTAGAATAAATGTAAGCCAATTAAAAAGAAAATCACAATCCGATTATTATTTTCGGAAAAATGCTAGGACAAACATACATACACCTATACAATCTGGTGTATTTGTTTAAAACCCCTTATGGATTTAATATATGTAAACATTCTAAACCGTTGTTAACTTTTAACAATTGCTAAGCCCATTGCTAAATTTAACAACGCGATCATCACTCGGCCGTAAGACTTTTATGTTTGACGTACAGCGGAAATACTTATGTTCAAATTTACAATACTTACTCTCAGTTTCTACCAAATCTCAAGGGTTGTTTAACTTTTAAGTGAAAATAAGGTTTTTTCCCTGTAGCACTGCCTTTTAATAAAACTTATATATAGCTTTATTACTAAGAAAGAATACATGGTGTTTTAATGATATTGCAAAATAGTTTGAAGACGAATTCCTTGGATGAAAACAGAAAAAAAGTACCCATATAATTAAACGTGCAAAAATGTCTAACTTTTGAACTATGGGGCGGAAAATTATTAGAAAAAATAATTAAATCATTTTTTTTTTATAAATGTAAATAACATAGACGCCTAAAATCGGAGATAAATATTTATATTTCTCAAAATTTTCTTAAAACAATATTTGTAATTATCTGCCACCCAGGAAAAGGGTTAAAATTAGCAACCCTTAATGGTTTTTCATTGTATCTTTTTGTGGGCTTGGCAATTTGCAATTTAAGAAATATTTTGTAAATACTTTACTTAACTAGAAACATTTTTGCGTGTATTTTCTTCGTAAATTTTGTTGTATCATCCGAATAATTAAAAATTAAATACATGTTTGCAATACGAAGGGTAACAAATGATTTTATAAATACCATTGTACGAAAGCACGGAAAACCATATATTAGTAAAATAAAATAATAAATCTTTTTCTATAACTTTACCACCGTGTGGTTTATTATGAAAGCAGTTAAGATACTTTTAAAAGGCGTTTTAAAGTAACAGAAGTAATTTAATACGGGTATATATGATAAAAAAACACTTTAAACCTAGAAACGATTTTGGAAGTACATGAAGAGAGATGAAACCTTTTTCATTCTCTTAAGAAATAGATTACCTACAAAGTGTCGGAAAGGGACATTGGATACTACGAAAGGGGGTGTTTTTTACCTCATTTTTTTACACCCTACACCCCTAAAAATACATTTCGCTAAAAAAAAGTTTTTTCTCATTTTTAACGATAAATATAAGTCTCTTGAGTCACTGAATTCGAATATAATATTTAAAATTACATTTAAGTGCTTAAAAAAGCTAAATACACCCTTTTTACACCCCACACACCTAAAACAAACATTTCGCTAAAAAAAAGTTTTTTCCCGTTTTTAACGATAAATATAGGTTTCTTGAGTCAACGAATTCAAATATAATATTTAAAATTACATATAGGTCTTGGATATATATATATATATATATATATATATATATATATATATATATATATATATATATATATATATATATATATATATATATATATATATATATATATATATATATATATATATATATATATATATATATATATATATATATATATATATATATATATATATATATATATATATATATATATATATATATATATATATATATATATATATATATATATATATATATATATATATATATATATATATATATATTAAAATTTAAATTTCTTACAAAAGTAAAATAGCTTTCTTTTTTTGTTTTGAAAGTACACAAAGATATTTTTTTATATTTCATCTTTAAGTAAAGATTTGTAAATTTATTCATGGCCGTAGTGTGGGAGAGCGCGGTTGCAGTGTATGTCACATTCTTTTTGAACGAGATGTGAATAAAGAATAAGTGGTTATGGTATACGAATAGAATTGATCTTTTTCAAACCGCATGTTTTATTGCAATATGAAGAATATAGATTTTATTTAAAATCTTGTATTAAGATGCTATGCACGCCAATAAATTACAACAAAAAATGCAATTATTGCAAAAAAAATGTAATATTCTAAGTTCGTGGCTTGTAAATTATATAGGAATCGATTGTCCCCAAAGAATGGTAGGGTATAGATTGCCTGACAAATTTTTAACTTTTACCATCCTAAACATTTATTTTCTGGAATTTTTGTATACATTCTTTTACAAAAAATGTACTGTCGCTTTCACAACAAAAAAACATGATTAGATTTAGAAAAAAATGTACATTAATCGCTACAATATATTAAAAAAAAATGAGAAATGACAATGACTTGATTAGACACAAAAGTCTTTTTTATTACAAGTGGCCTTATAGAGCTTTTAAAGTAACTACATTTTATAGGTAAAATATTGCCATTTAAATGTTTTCCTTACCTTTTGTGAAAGTCTTATCCACTTTGCTATTGTTTGTAAGGAGCTCTCGTGTTCTGTAATATTCTCAAAACTCTAATTGGTGTTTTTTAGTACTTGTCCGCTATTTCTGTCTATTTTCTTTAAAGAGTAAATTTGCTGTAAAATAACTTTGTTTAAAAAATTGCTATTGTAAAAACCTTTAAACAGAAGTAGCAAAAAAGAAAAGTTTATTTAAGCCTTCGATAAGTAACATAAACTAAAAATTCACCAATTAAAAAACACAAATTAAGTAAATTTTTATGAGGTGTTTTTTGTTTCTGATAACTGTAAACCATAATGCGGCTAATTTATTCTAAAACGACTTTTAACAGTGTTTTTACTGCTTTTATATGTAATTATAATATATATATATATATATATATATATATATATATATATATATATATATATATATATATATATATATATATATATATATATATATAT
>JAHBCN010002794.1:0-85416 GCA_019359885.1 Listronotus oregonensis | reverse complement strand
TTTATTTCGTATTGGCCTCTAAAAATATCCGAGATAGAAGCCGTTTACTCCGGATTACGGAGCAAATTAAATTGAAGTGGAATGAGCTCAGACATGTACCCTCCGGCACTTCGAGTTGGACGGCGCGAATACCAAAGACGTCACATGCACGCGCCCAAGATGCATCTTATAATTTGATTTTTCTTTGGTAACCCTTTGTAGATTTACGTGTTTCGGAATTTAAACATTTTATTTCGCTATTCATATAAATAGCGTTTTTATTTGTTTAATTTTAAAAATGTTATTATTGTTTTTATTTTCACTGGATCAAACGCCATGTCCAGTAGCTCGTGCCACCTCCGATAATGGAGAGGCGGTAATAACAACAAACATCTTTGTAGCGCACCGCGACCGCGGCAGTGTTCTCATTACGCGCGCACCATTTTGGCATCTACTTTCCGAAGCAATGAATGAAAATGCCGCGCGTGGCATCCTCGCTAAGTGGGTACGTGCCTTTAAACTCACAAAACACCGATTAAATTATAAATAATTCATGTTGTAGAAAGAATATGAGTAAAAATTTTACCCTGTCCCTTCAAGTCAATTAGACCAGGGGTCTCCAAACTTTCCAGCCTTAGGGCCATACTGATTACTCCAGTAAGTTCCGAGGGCCAAAACCATATTATCATTGTTGCCGGTGGTAAGAAGTAAATACCACATAAAAAAAAAGCAAAAAAAAGTACACAAAAAAAAGGTGCAAAGGATAAAGCCCAAACCAAACTCATTTATTAATTTTCCTGTCATTATCTGTAATTTCAGATTAGTCGTAGAGTGAGCCATGAGTAACGTGACACGACATCTGGTGGACCAAGCGGAAATAGGTAGTACCTTCTATCGCTAACAGATGGCCTAATAGACGTACAGAATAATCTCGTTGGTTCGAAAAGTTCTGGTGTCTTCCACTCCTTCTAGATGGCAGTAATTGGAATATATAAGAAGGCTAGTCGCAACCACAAGTCAGTTCCTATGACATTTGTTAAATAAAATATTTCATCCTCCTTAAAACGTGTTTGTGCGTGTTTAAGTTTAAGAAATCTTTATAACAGTAATTTGATTTGAATTTTGCTTTTGTGTGGAAAGTAGTATGAAAAAGAAGCGAAAAATTGATAGTGAATCCAGAAAATTCAAAGATCAGTGGAACATTCAGTATTTCGTAATTGAGTCCAGTAACAAGGGCTATGTTTGATTTGCAATAAAAGCATAGCCGTTCTCAAAGAATATAACATTAAACGTCATTATGAAACAAAACATTTTCAAAATTACTCAAAATATACAGGAAGTTTGCGGACAGAAAAATTCGAAGCTTGCAGCGCGGATTGAAATCGCAGCAATCTTCATTTACAAAACTCAAAACGAACAAACGCCTCGTGCCCGCTTTGTGTGGCTCTTAAATTAAAAAAAACCATTCCCGTGGAGAAATTCAAAAATAAAAATTCGGTAGCCAGTTGCCCAAAGGTTTTTTAAAATCAGTATGCCCACTTGTGAAGTAGAAAACATCGCTAAAATATATCCTTCCTGTTCGACAAAATGGACATTTTGATGGTTTTCTTTCTTGGATGAGTCAATGGTCAATAGCTCATTTATTTATATTGAGGAGTAGATAAAAGCTATAAGTACAAGACTTTATATTTAGTATTCATGCAAACTACTGGTGAATTTTTAAAGGGGTTGAAATGGCCATTAATCAAAAGAACCTTCGATGGAAAAACTTGAAATGTATTACAACTGATGGAGGCAAAAACATAGTGGGAAAGATAAAGGGTGGTCGCTCTTGTGTCAAAGGCTGTAGAAAATGACGGTGGTTCAAAACCATTAGTCTTAATTGTATCATTCATCAAAGTTTTGGGGAAAAAATGTTTGGATAGTCTGACGTTCTAAAACCAGTTATATCAATTTAATTTTATCAGATCTTTTGGGCTGAATCACCACAATTCCGACAATTTATTGAAGAGATTGGAGAAACACTTACCTTATCTTGCTGTACGCTGGCTTAGTTGTGGGATAGTCCTTTAGCGCTTTTTTGATCTTCGACGTGATCGAAATTTTTTGAATAAAAAAGCACGCCCTCTTACTGAATTACAAAACAACGCATGGCTGTGGAAGTTAGCATTCTATGTTGATTTGACAAAACATGTGAACGAACTGAATTTGGGATTGCAAGGAGAAAACCAGCATCTTCTTGTTTATACACTAATATCAAATTATTCCGGAAGAAATTAGACTGTTTCAATACAACTACGAAGTAAATGTTTTCAATTTTAAAACATGGGAAATATTCAGCCACACTACTGAGACTGAGTTTCCTATCGATTTTGCAATCGAAACTTTGAGTGCTTTGAAGATAAATTTTGATACTCGTTTCTCGGACTTTGATGCCATTCGAACAAATTAAGATTTTCAGAATCTTTTGATACCGACATTGAAACCCTAGCCCCGGAACTTCAAATGGAAATGATTGATTACAATGCAGTGATATAATTAAGAACAAATATCAAAACTCATCTTTGTTGGAATTTTATAAGAGTTTCCCTTTTGGTAATCTTTTTTTTTTTACTTTATTTGTGTGAAAAACCTTCTCCAAAATGAAGTACACAAAAAATGTTTACAGATCGAAATTAACTGATGAGCATTTAAATCTCTTTTAATAATTGGTACAAGTAAAATTAGTCCACAACTACAAACTATTGTCAGTGGAAAAATCTCAATTACATAAATCTATTATATTTCATATGTCATTATGTTTGTTATAAGTTATGTGATTATTTAAAATGTATAAAATGTTAGTTGGATTCATTTCAATAATTTCTTAGTTATTATATACTGAAGTTAAATTTTCTGCATATTATACATGTCTTTACTCATTACAATTCTGTGTTTCTTTATCCAACTTATCACAAAAACAATAACAATAAGCCTACAAGAATGTTATGAGTTAGCGGAGTTAGCCCATGACCATATCAATGTAGATGTCATATTAATAATTATTCAACATAAAATTAGAATACTTCAGTAAACTAAATTTAATTTGCTATAAAAATTATTTGTTCTCTAAAAGGAGTTTTCAAGTATGCTAGCTCTCCGCGGGCCGGACAAAATCTGTCCGCGGGCCGGATGTGGCCCTCGGGCCGTAGTTTGGAGACCCCTGAATTAGACCATTTATTTTAACAGTTACTTATAGCAACTTTTAAATTTTTTGGAACTTTTGTTCTTCTGTCTAGGCAGGCGAAAAAAATTAATAAGTGGATTTTTTTTACTGACAGCTCTAGGGTTAAGGTTTAAAAGTGAGTGGGCTTTACACTTCATCACTAGTTCGTTTTTTTATTGTAAATTATTTAATTTATTAAAGTATAAATGTTACGTTTCAGTAGGCCTGCTAGGACAGTATTTTTGTAATGCACGATTTTATTGTTGAAAAAATGTATTCTAAGTTTAATCTTCCGCAAGGAAGGATATATGTTAATTTACATTTCACTTCTTTTGGTCAGACACAAACAGTTGTTTTATGTTTATGTAAATCATGTCTCTTTTAAATAATAGGCTAATATTTCATTTAACGTAAATAAAGAATTTGACACAAATTCCCCCAAATTTGATTTTTTAAAGAAACGAAATTCTGGTCCGTACAAAAAACTTAAACCTACAACTTTGCACTTTTATTTTGTAAAATTTTCGTTGAATAAGCCCCGGAATTCTCGTTTTCGTTGGATGGTATCCCATACTCCCCAAATCCCCCGGTGTGGTGAGGGGGGTAGGGGTAGGTAGGTTTAAAGTGAGTGGACTTTTTACGCCCTCCACTGCGACCGCTCGGTCTATTGTGGCTCACACCTTTTTATATTTCTCCCAATAGGATCGGACTTCTAATGAATCCGATACCAGATTGGGAGAGAGTTCGTACATCTCCTCTTACTCGTGTTGCTACCGGACACGAGCACAATGTGTTTTGGTGTCCCTGTCTCCTGAAGAGTATGACGAGCAGACGATTAGATCCATCATGCCCTCCTCTCCCGGTCTAGTGACGTGGATAGCTACCAGGTCCTTGTTACAGGAACCAAATGTTCTTTTTCAAGCCGCATCTCCGGCCTTATTCTATGAAAACGGTCCTATCCGCTTTCTGTTTAAAGCAGTGGTTCCCAAACTGGGGGGCGCGCCCTCCTGGGGGGGCGCAAAGCAACATCAAGGGGGCGCGAGAGCTCATAAAAATTATTACAAATTTTTATCTTTAAAATAAAAAAAATCAGTTCAAATTAAAAAAAAAAGAAGATTTCTATATGAAAAAGTCGTTCTGCAAGTTCAAACACCAATTTTTTTGCCTATTTCCAAAATTGGGTTTATTAATAGAGAATGGTGACGACACTGCTAAAAACGAAGAGATTACAAAAGATATTATATTTTATCTAGAAAGTCCCTTTGATGAATTCCAACGATATTTTTCTAATTTACATGACAATGATGAACATAAATATGCTTAAAGTCATTTCAATTTTGATATAAACATGATTCCAGAAGAAATGCAAGAACAAGCAATCAACTGAAAACAAGACTCAGTGGTGAAAAATGACTGAAAATTTGGTGATTATTACATTTTGGATAAAATATCTTCCCATCTATCTTTTAATCGCGGAAATGGCTTTGAAATTTTACATACCATTTTCGACAACCTACTTATGTAAAAAAAGAATTTTCTATTATAATGGAAATTTAAACAAAAAAACAGAGCCGGCATGATGTTGCTAGTGACCTACGTTGCGTACTTTTAAAGATAAAACCAAGAATTTCCTTATTAAGAAAATGCAGCACCATACTTCGCATTGGATTAGATAAGTGTTCAAATGTTTATATATAAATGCCTCTTTTTTTTTAGTAAAAGAAATGTTTCTTTATAGTCTAGGGAAGTGGGGGGCGCGACTACTTCTTAATTTTTAAAAGGGGACGCTATAGAAAAAAGTTTGGGAACCACTGGTTTAAAGCCAGGGAACCCTTTTTTCTATAAAGGCGGTTTGTCCGCCTTCTGTTTGGATTCAGGGAACCCTTCCTAAGTACCTGTTTGTTCGGGATGGATTAGCCCTTCCCGGGAAACAGGCGCCGGTACTTCAGGGCACCTTACGAAAGGATCACCCGTTTCGGTCGGGCCCTTGTCTGCTTGTGACCTTGAGTGGCACCTCTGTGCTAAGCCCCGCCAAGGGCGCGGCCATACCTAGAAACACCCCTGAATCCGATTATTAAATTGGGAGAGAGTTCTTTCAGCTCCCCGACAACAAGGTGCCATTGCCGAGGATTGGGAATCTTAGTCGTGCCGCTACCGGGCACGAACATATTATGTGCTCTGGTGTCCCTGTCTTCTGGAAAGTTTGACGAGCAGACGATTAAATACGTCATGCCCTCCTTTCCCCTCTAAGTGACGTGGGTAGCTACCAGGTCCTCGTTACAGAAACCAGATGTTTCATTGAGGCCGTATATCCGGCCTGTGGTAGACGTCCAGGGCTCCTGGATAAGTTCCCTTCCCAAGCACCTGTTTGTTGGGGATGGATTTACCCCTCCCCGTAAAACTGGTGTTCGTGATTTTAGGGGCACCTTTCGAAACGGATTTACCCGCTTCGGCCAGCGCACTTTCGTTGCTTTTCCCTATAAAAACAGTTCTATCCGGTTTCTTTTTGAAGCCAGGGAACCCTTTTTCCTATGAAAGCGGTTCTATCCGCCTTCTGTTTGGAATCGGGGATCCTTTCCCAGGCACCTGTTTATTGGGGATGGATTTGCCCTTCCCCGTAAAACCGGACGCCTGTGAGTTCAGGGGCACATTTCAAGACGGATTAATTCGTTTTGGTTAGCGCACCTTTGTCTTCTTGTGACCTTAGGGACACCTCTTAAAACGGCTTTATTCGTTTCGGTCAGCGCACCTTTGTCGCTTTTTCCTATAAAAGCGGTTCTGTCCGCTTTCTGTTTGGAGCTAGATAAGTAATGGTTCACCACGGCAGAGTCCTACATTACCGAAGTAAGGCTAGATACTCCGATACCAAAAGTTGACATGTCAAATTTCACAATTTTCAACTTTACCGATCATAATAATAATATGCGATCAGAGATGTATTTTAATATGCCAAAACTTGATGAGTTTAAAGAGAGCGTTTAGTGAAAAATATGAACTAACCATGATATGGTAAAAGCTTGCATATTATTCTTCACTAAAAGTTGATAACTCTACAAATTATCAAGTTTTGCCGTGAACCGTTTTACATAATATCAACTTTTGGCAATTAACCACTTATTCAAATTATTTTAAAACTGAAACAAACGAATTTGCTAAAAATTTAGAGTCGTATTGGTAGTGCCATCTTACGACAAATTTTGGATGCCAATTTCTCTTTTTACAGATAACTATGTTCAAGCATCCGCCGCGTCATCTATCCACCGTTACCTAATGAAACTATGGAATTTTGCACGTACCAGGTTCGGATCTATGATTTTACATTTTAGTCGTTCACTGTTGTATCGGCAATATTACTGTCAAAATCTTAAACTTAACCTATAAAATAAACAACATTTTTGTTGATGTTAGAAGTTAAATGTCTATTACAATATTTTTAAATTTATCTTTCCAAGTGTTTACGTTCCTTAGCCTCTAAGAAACAAATATTAAATAATCATGAAGCAACAGAAGACCGGGGATACCGTAAGGCCCTTTAAATTAGGTAAATAAATGTGTAAAAGTTGTTTTTCTGTTGTGTTAAGTTTGTTTTCTTTTTAGCCCATCAAATATTAAGTTTAACTGGAATTAGTTTTGAAAGAAAAAGTATCATAGTAAGTATTTTTATTAATAAATAAACTCTTGTATGTATGTATCTTAAAGAGCTTTAATATAATTTTTCGCTGTTATTGTGTAAACAACCTCACTCTAGGTTTAGGGATTCCGCATAGATTTTTAAACATTTGTGCACATTTTGTGCCAGTCATATCAACATTTATTTTAATATTTTTGATTTTTAGGGTTTTGTAGAATTAACAGTTGTACCGCTCCGAGATAGCCTCAGGGTAATAAAAATGAACGCTAAACAATGTAGAATATACAAGGTCTTTCTAAATGATCAATATGAGGCCCATTTCCAATATTTTGATCCGTTTTTAGATGTCTGCCAGTCTGACACAGAAACGTAAGTAATAATTTTGTATAAAAAATAGCTTTATAGGATAGAATTTTAACCTTTATTACAAGATTATAAATATACCACAGAAAGCAAGGATTGCGGCGTTAATGTGTAATAGTAATTGGCTCAAAGTAAAATACAATTATGTTACATTTTATTTAAAGTTTTCCCTTAACATAGTTTTTAAAGCCTTCTTTTGTTATTTCTAGGAGAAGTTTGGAACAGTATTCTCAATATCACTTAAATGCATCATTAAAAACTGATCCGGACAACAGTGCTGGTGAACTAGTGGTGACTATACCTCCAGAAGCTTCACATTTAGTTGCCGAGGGTACAGCTTTACGAGTGGGAATTGAATTTTCTCTAGAGCAGCCTCAGGGAGGAATACATTTTGTGGTACCTCAGAAGGAGGGTACTTATGCTGAGGTAAGTAAAGAAATAATATAGATTTTCAGATTATTTAGATTTAAAAGTGTGTGTTATCTAAGGTTTTTTTGATTCCCAGATAAAGTATGACTTACCTTTTAAATTGAGCTGCCTATTTTTTTTTTTTTTTAATATTATTTTAAGTTTTGCATCTTTTGCTTTAAGTTGTATTAAATATTTAAACAATAATTTTTTTTTTAATTGTTATTGATTAATAAATTAATTAGGTATTCCTTGCTTTAAAATAGGATAACTGAAGCATTATTGCAAATATTTTTGTCTAAATAATAACCTAAGTGTCATTTTAAAGCCTTTTAACTTACTTGATGGTTTCAGAGAGGTGTCCATTTATTTACTTATGGTCACCAAAACTCTTCACGTCTGTGGTTCCCCTGTGTGGACAGTTTTGCTGAAACCTGCACTTGGAAATAGAATTTACAGTAGACGAAGATATGACAGCTGTGTCAAACGGAGATCTCATTGAAGTTGTTTATACTCCAGATATGAGAAGAAAAACCTACCACTATACTTTGAATGTTCCTACTTGTGCACCGAATATATCTCTAGCAGTGGGTCCTTTTGAAATTTATGTTGATCCCTACATGCACGAGGTCACACATTTTTGTCTGCCTGGGCTGCTCCCATTGTTAAAAGTGACAACCAGGTAGGATACTTTAAGTTTATGGTGAAGGGCCTTGGTCAATGGCCTTGAGAAAAACAATAAAATTCGTGAAAATAAATAAACAAATAATTTTACATGTGTAAAATAACATTGTTTTTTTGGAGCAGCATAGAATATAGATTTAACTTGCTTATTGTCACTTTTATTACTTTTTCATTATTTAAAGATAGTTTATAAAGGCTTAAAGCCTTATAGTCCAGGAGGCCACCACAAAAAAGCTGGCCAATAACAGAGATGCATTAAACATTTTTTTTATATTACTATGACCTATAGTCAATTCAAAGCCGCACTGGTGCTCAGCGGGTTAAAAATTGCGTTTTTTTTAAATATTACTCATAAACTATTAAATTTAGGGAAAAAAGTATATATTTAAAATTAATGTAACTTTAAAACTACGTAACTTTTGTTTCATAATTTTTTTATAGCTCTTTTACTTATTGATATATTAGCTATTTAAATTTAAAACAAAAACGCAAATATCCCAAAAACTAAAAGAGTTACGAAAAAAATGTGTTTAACAAAAAATATGCTTTGTAATAAGCTTTATGAAAAAGGTTATATACACATTTTTAATAAAATAAGTAACACAGGAAATATAAGCAAAACAGTGATTCAGCCTTAAACAACTATATTTAAAAAAATAATCTTCTTATTGGGTGTTACAACTTTAGGTTAACATTTCTCAATCTCCTTTGCTACTATGTGTATAGCTTGTTGTTTAAATATTTTTATTATTGATTTAAATATTTATAATAATAATCTATAAAAAAAAGTTACTTGTTCAGAATGATCTGGAGAAAATTTTAATCTGTTTTTCAACATCAAAAAAAAAAAAAAGTTTTATAGTTTATTTCTCGGTTTATTTAGTGTTAAACTTAATTTTTTTTATCAAGCTATCCACTTCTTTTAGGCTTACTGTTCGAATAATACAACCAATAGCAACATAGGACATAAAGACATGGCAAGCATCCTGCCAGCCACATAGACGTAGCTCATTTTTTTAGTTGAATTAATATTAAAACTTTAATTTGATTATATTTTAGGGTAGTAAATAAATAGGTAAATACAATAATGTTAATAAAAATGGTTTTAAGCCTAGGAGAAGTAGATAGCTTAGTAAGAGGAATGTTTTAAAAGTTTAACACTAAATAAACATAAAAAATTTTGATGTTAAAAATATGATTAAAATTTTCTCAAGGTCATTCTGAACGAGTAATTGTCTTTATACATTATTAATAATATCATCTAAATTGGTAATAAAATATTTAAACGATGAGCTAAACACATAGTAGCATAAGAGATCAAGAAATGTTCTGTTTAGGTATATAACATCTAGTTAAAGGAGGCATTTTTATTTTCAATAAAATAGATTTTAAATTTCCTTTTAGTTAAAGTTTCAAGTGGATTGGAATTGGAACAATTATTGAACAAAAAAAAAATTAATAATATATCCGTGCCATCATGTTATCCCCCATTGCCTCAGGCACATTGTATTAGTTTGTTTCATTCAATGAATAGAACATTTTGAATAAATTTTTAGATGATCGGAGTTGGTATACTTACTTGTCCAAAAAAATATTATTAGCGAAATTTTTGGCCAAAATCACTTTTTTGCTTATATTTCCTTTATTACTTAGTTTATTACAAATGTGTAAATAACCTTTTTATAGAGCTTATTAAACAGCATATTTTTTGTTCAAAACATTTTTTGCAGCTCTTTTAGTTTTTGAGATATTTGCGTTTTTATTTTAAATTTAAATCTTTTATAACTCAAAAATAAAAGAGCTACAAAAAATGTTATAAACGAAAATTACGTAGTTTTATTAGGCCTTTAATTTTATCCCTTTTTTTCCTAAAATTAATAGTTAGTTAATTTGAAAAAACGACTTTTCACGATTTTTCCTAGGTAAAAAAAATGTTACTTCAACCCGTTGAGCAGGCACCAATGCGACTTTAAATTGACTATGGTTTATAGGAATATAAAAAAACGTTTCATGCATATCTCCAACTTTTTTGCGGTGGCCTCCCAGACTATAAGATAATGTATTGTGTGTATACTGAAGTTAATTAAGAAAAAACATATTAATTCAGGACCTGAAATCTTTTATTTTAGATATATGCATGAAGCTTTCGAATTTTATGAAGAAACTTTATCAAATAGATATCCTTACTCTTGTTACAAGCAAGTGTTTGTTGACGAAACTTACGAAGATTATCATTCCTATGCTACTATGGGAATATTAAGTGTGAATCTGTTACATTCTGCAGTTATAATAGATCAGGTAGGTGCTAAAGGTTTAATAAACTACAGGAAGTTATTTTTATTATCTTTTTTTTTTTTAGGTTTATATAACAAGAAAAGCAATGGCTCAGGCAATAGCCGAGCAATTTTTCGGTTGTTTTATATCGATGCAGAATTGGTCAGATATGTGGTTAAACAAAGGTATCAGCCAGTACCTTTGCGGATTGTACTGCAAAAAGAGTTTTGGAAACAATGAGTACAGAGATATGATACACAGTATGTTGCAGGATGTTGTTAAGTATGAAGAAGAATATGGCGGTATCATACTAGGTGAGATTTGTGTTATTTTAATAAAAATAATAATGATGTATTTTTTAAAACTTGTTTTGTGCTGTAGATCCCAGTCAACCTCCCGCGCCTGTCTTAGTGGGAGCGAACACTGTACAAACTAACACAAACAAGAATGAAGAAAAGTTTTATTTCTCCATAAGAAATCTACATACAATGTCTCCAATGTACATTGAGGCATTACATAAAAAAGCGATGCTGGTAATGAGAATGTTGGAACATAGGATTGGTTTGGAGTTATTGTTGCAGGTACATAATAGTTACCTAATAAAAAAGAGTTTTAAGAGCAATGCAGTAACCAAAACTTACCATTTTGTTTTTCTTTAACATAAGACAAATTAGTGAAAGCATAGGTAGTAGGTTATAAAATACTGCATATTTTTAGGTGTTTAATAAACAGTTATCGTTGGCAACAAATGCTGCGTCCCAAAAGATAGGCAGTGGATTATGGGGTCACATGCTGATCAGTACAAATGTGTTTACCAAAGCGATTTTTACTGTGACTGGCAAAGATATGGCTGTTTTTATTGATCAGTGGGTTCGGACTGGTGGACATGCAAAGTTCCATCTGACATCTGTTTTTAATAGAAAAAGGTAAAACAAACGGACGCAGTGAAAAGTTGACTTGTTTTTCATATTTATTTTTTAGATATAATTTAAAGTCCCTTCTATTATTTTTGTAATGTATTTATTATATTTTTCGTTTAGAAACACCATTGAACTAGAAATTCGCCAAGACGCCACATCCCAAACCGGTATTAGAAAATATGTGGGCCCTTTGCTGGTCACCCTTCAGGAGTTGATGGTACCTTCAAGCATAACCTTCAAATAGAAAACACAGTAGTTAAATCAGATATAACTTGTCACTCGAAGAGTAGAAGAAATAAAAAGAAGAAGATCCCTTTGTGTACCGGGAGGAAGTGGATATGGATTTAAGTGCTATGGAGTAAGTTTTAATTTTTTTTAGTAGCATCCCTTAAAACCCTTATATCCTGAAACTGAGACAGAACTGAGAGCTTTTTTTATCCCTACGTAGAAGTTATTAACAAAATTTTAACAATTTACAATATGACAGACCAGAACGGAGGGCTTTTGAATTTGTCTAAATTATTCCTACCTAAAAGTTATTCACATAATTTTAATAATTTTTAATATGGTATTTATAACGGGCCGCAATAATTTCATCCTGTTTGGGTCAAACCAGGTAATCATTTATTACCTGGAAATTCTATTACAGGCTGACCCTTATTTTTGGGCTGCAATTAGGCTATTTCTGTTACCTATCTGATGATTTGGGCCGATTGTAAATCTTTTTACTTTCTTAGGTGTTTTCTTGTTTCAAATACTAAATTATTTAATCAATTTTTTGCTTCTTGTTTCGTACACCGACCATTTTAACGGGCCCAAATAACCATTCAAATAAATACCATATTGAAAATTATTAAAATTTTGTTAATAACTTCTATACAGGGTGCCACAGATTTGAGTGCATGCATGGGGATCTCAGAACCCGTAAGATATACAAAGTCGGTTAAATTATTGCAAAGTTGCGCATTTAAGTGTCTAACAACATACAGTTTAGAAAGTTGTAAAATTCCGAGTACTTCCGGAGATATCCGGAAAAAAACTGAAATTTGCCGATTTCGTTTTTATTTTTTTCTGACGTTATTTAAAGAGATGTGGAAAAACAAAAGACAATTTCTAATGGCCACTTTTTAAGCTGTACAAAACAGCGTTGAGAGATTTTCCGTACGACGTTTCGTTTTCCTTAAACCACCATCAACTTTATTTTTTTAAATACGGCACCAAATGTTTATTGCATTTTTTTGAAGCAGTTATAATCCCAATTACAATGATGTACAACACTTAATATTCTTCTGTTAAATAACATATTTTTCATAAGAGACAATGACTTAGACAAGGTACGCACGTCATTTTTTATAGGGGCGTTCGATATTTGTTAATAAATATTAAGTGTTATACATTTTTGTGATTGGAATAATAAGGGAATCAAAAAATTGAAATAAAAAACCCAGGTCTGTTTTTTAAAAAATAAAGTTGATGATGGTTTAACGAAAACTAAAAGTCGTGCAGAAATTCTCTCAACGCTGTTTTGTAGATCTTAAAAAGTGGCCATGAGAAAGTATCTTTTGTTTTTCCATATCCCTTAAATAAAGTCAGAAAAAAATAAAAACGAAATAGGTAAATTTCGGTTTTTGCGGATATCTCCGGAAGTACTCGGAATTTTGCAACTTTCTAAAGTGGACATGGTTAGTTACGCAAATAAACAACTTTGCTATAATTTAACGAATTCTACTATTTCAGATCTTCGAGCCCTGTTAGGCAGGATAATTTAGACAAATTCAAAAGCCCTAGTTTTGGTTTGGTTAGTTCTGGATAAGCTATGGCTTTTTATTTTCCCCAATTATATTTCAGACTGATAAATCACTATAAGTGGAGGAACAGTACACTTTCTGTTTACGATGATAGTTGAAAATATTATTATTTGAATATTTTAATTCACTATTTCAATTAAATATTTTATATTTCAGCAACTATGATGTAAATGAATATTTGATATTTGGTTTTAAACTTAGTTTTAAATCATTTTACCATATTTTATGAACCGTCAATGACCGGGACCTACCTCAGTTTTTGGTGTACAAAACGAGATGTTGAAACTAAATAATTAATTTTGTGTATGAAATAAGAATTTATGGGGGAAATTTTTAAGATGTACAAAACAAGAATAGATCCTTTTATAACATATAAAGCTTTTTATTATAGTTTTTGGAATGGGGAGTAGAGGGTTATGATTTTGCATAGTGTTGAAAATTGCCTTATTATGCGTACTGGAATATTTTTTATGTTCGAGAACTACAGTTTTCATAATTAAGAGACATGATTTTATTTCTGATAAGAAAAGTCTTAGTTGACAAGTAACCACAGCTAACTTCTGTTTCTCGCGTTTGTCAAAGTTTATTGATACTTCCACTCTTCTTTTCTCTTGTTGTTTGACTCCCAATCAGTAATGTTTCTCCACTAAGCAGACACATAATTTTTTTGTAGTGATTCACCAGTGTTATGGATCAGATTAGATCCTGAAATGACTTTGTTGCGATCGGTGGTGATAGAACAACCCGATTATCAGTGGCAATATCAACTGAGACACGAAAGAGATGTGACAGCGCAGATTGAGGCTATAGCTGCACTTGAAAGGTTTGAACTAAAGACGTTTTTTTTAGGATGAGTGAGTATATAACACTTTTATGTTTCGTAGGTATCCCACGCCAGCTACTAGATTGGCTCTTACAGATACAATTGAGAATGAACAATGTTATTACAAAGTGAGATGTAGAGCTGCTCACTGTCTTACAAAGGTATTTTTTATTTCTCATTTGGATTATATATTTTTTTAAATTTTATTTTATTATTCAATAAATTGAGTCTATATAATTAAGTAAAAGTTATTGGGCTACAAGACTCAGATTGTTAATATGGTTATTTGGTTTTGGGGTACAGTAAAGTTATTTCTTTAAACATATTCATACAGTGTGACTATAAAGTCCGCATCTTATGGGATATTTTTTATTAATATTTTTATTGAAATTTGACTTTGGAATTAATTTCTGCTTTGATTGAGATGAAAATTATCAAAAAAAAAAATAGTAGTAGTTACATGATTCACATTATTTGTGTTTTTTTCCAGAAAAATTCAAAAGTGGGGTTATTTCTGAAAATATCGAAAAAAGTTATTAAAAAAAGCTTTTCTGCTGCTGCAATTATTAGCCAATATGCAAAATTTCAGATGTATAAGATAATTTTGATTTTTTGCCTTATTTTTTGTTGTAAAATAAGAGTTAGGGCAACCTACATAAAACTTTTTAGTTTTGAGAATGCTTTATTCAGACACATTTTCTTTGAAGTAGCTCCATATTAACTCTCAAATTTTCTTACGATGTTTGTGAAAAACTAAACTAATATTAAACAATAACTCAGAAATTTTTTAGAACTAATATCATTGAATGTTACAATACAGTTTTTGAGATATTAATGAATAAGTAATGATAAATTGGAAGTGGAAGAACTGGCAACAAGGCATGTATTTAACCCGCGCATAAAGTATACAGCGCTTATGCCTCAGATTTAATGATTCTTTTTAAAAAAACGTAGTTGCCATATTTTACAAACATGTTAGTCGTACGGGATTGGCTGGAAATAGTACAGTCAGAGCAAAGATATACTGTGCGGATAGATGAACCATCAATATATTTTGATCCCCAATGGGGCTTTGGCTAACGCGAGCCATCAGAGATTTACCTGCATATCCTTGAGACGAATTAAACAGTGTTGGCCACAAGTTACATGCCAATGAAACTGCGACTAGAAGAAAATACACATACCGTTTACGCCCGTCTCGCTACTTCGTGTTTCCGAATAATAAGCGACAGACATTGGCAATGTCGCACTTTTTCGTAGGGCAGAGGTTACCGACTTAATTTTATTGCATTTACGGGCATTGATATCTCCGAACTGATTCAAAACGCCCCATTTAAATGAACCATCATTCGTAGTAGATCTTTGATGGGGGTAAAAATGTGTGAGTTAGATTAACGAACGGGGGGGAGGGCTTAAAATGCAGGAAAAATTTGATTAATAAAAATTGTTCAGAATTTTCAAGGAATACGGATACTTTTTTAAATTTTTGGATACATTTTTGTACTCTGAAAATGGAAAATGAAAATTTGAGACTTTCTAAAAATCTTTAAAAAATTTACCCATATTCCTAAATCACTGAATACTTTTTAGTGCAAAAATCTTGTTCAGTAAAAGCGATCATTTTCGACATAAGGGGATTTATCAATAAATGTTATACAATTTTTTACACAAGTCTCAAAAATTTTCTATTTGGCTAATTTTTCAGATATTTAAAAATGTGTTTAAAAATTCTAGAAAAGATTATTTGTCTTCTTCAAATGAATCTGAAAATTTTTATTTAATCAAATTTTTCCTGCACGTTTTATGAGTAAAAGTTCCTGTTGCGTAAAGAATTTTGAAAGATTATTGCCGTGTGGTAATAACAAAAATGTTGCACCTCATTTTCGCGCAGTTTTTTTTGGGACCTATTGAAAGGAAGATTTTGAGCAAAAAAATGTATGCCAAAGTCGAATCTTAATAATTTTTGGGCCAAAAATTAGTTTTTTTGCATAAAAAACCATATTTTGGAAATAAATTTCCGAAAAATTAAAACACAAAATCAAAAACCAATAAGATAAATCGATAGGCAGATTCAAGACGAGCATTTTAAAAAATGAACTTAAACGGTTGAACTACATGAGCTGTAGAGTGATTTGTGTGGCACAGTAACGCTTCGCCCACTGTCCGACGGTTGACTGCCTGTACTGTATACTTTACCGTAAACCTTTTGCTGCGACTGTCACGACACAACTACCTTAATTGAATAGAGTCAAACTTTCTAATAAAAAATCATAATGCTTTAATGAAAATTCAAGATGACTGCCATATAAAAATTAAAGTTTTGGTTAGTAACTGAAAAACAAAAGACGATCGAAAAAAAAATGGTGGCAAAATATTCGTCTTGAGAACTAAATTTTCAAAAAATATACAGCCGAAATCGGCATTAAAATCTCAAAACTTTCCATTTAAACATTTCTCTATCTTGTATACTAAGCGAGATAGCGATACAAGCCGAATTTTTGGACACACTGTATATACTTTTCTAACTTCTCAATTTTGCTTTTTAGTTGCAAATGCTATGGTAGCTACTTGGGCAGGTCCACCAGCTATGTTGGCGATTTTTAGGAAATTTTTCGGTTCTTTTGCCGCACCCCACATAATAAAACAAAACAGTTTTCAAAATTTCCAACATTATTTTATTCAAAAAACTATACCACTGGCCATGGCAGGATTAAGGTATTTAAAGACTTTATTTTAACACGATATTTATTTATTTACTTATTTATTTACAGTAAAGTACACTACAGGGATAAATCCCTAAATGGTACAAAAAAATAATATAAAAAGGAAATAACAAACAAAACATAAAAAAAACTTAAAAATACATACAAAATAAAATAAAAAAGCTTACAATACTAGTAACATACAATAGTTCCATTAAGTAAATACTCGATTAAGGGTTTAAAAATTAAAAAACAATATAAATATGTACATGACCATCCAACATTTTATTATTTGTAACTTAAATTTATTATTTTAGGAATGCACATGGGATTTGCCCTCCTGAAGTTATTAGATTTCTGTTGGATCTTTTTAAATATAATGATAACTCGAAAAACAGATTTTCGGACAATTACTACAGGGCTGCACTAGTCCAGGCTTTAGGTAAGGTAACAACAAAAATACAGTGAAAAGTTCTTCCATTTTTTTAATATGGTCTGATATGTTCTACCTTCACCTTTAAGGAAATGTTCAAAAGAAATACAATAGTTTTTTTTTCTAATCTAGGTAACACCGTTACACCAGTAGTTTCCGTAATAACCCAAGGTACACCTATAACAGCGGAAAACCTGAGCGCTGATACCAAATTGATTTTAGAAGAGATAACTAGACTATTAAATTTGGAAAAAGCACTGCCATGTTACAAATTTACGGTTTCCGTGGACTGTTTGAAAGCCATCAGGAAATTACAGAAGTTCGGACATTTACCTAGTAGACCTACGTTGTTTAAGTTTTATGCACAGTATGGAAATTTTATAGGTAAGCGTTCTTTTTTATTGTTCATTATAATTTAATTTAAAATGCTTGTTTAATTTTTATTGAAAATCTTACACTTGTCACTTTAACCAGTTAGGGTAGTTTTTTTTTATCATCTGTGAATTGAGATATTAACTATCATTTATTTACATTGTTGACATCTTTGTAGAGTTTTTATTTCAAAATATAGTATAAAGTTTTACCCCACTTAATGGGGAAAAATCCGGTCATGTACCAGGAGTCAGAAAATTTGGAATGTTGATCAAAAATTATGAGTATTTTCCACCAAAGGCAATTTTTTTTTTTTTTGATTTCTTTACCAAAATTAAAAAAAAAATCAAAACAAAATTCATATATTTATGGAACGTCCCTCGTATATCTTATTCCATTCTTTTAAGAAATTGATGCAAGTTAAGAAATGTGTCGACCAACTCCGATGGGTGTTGTTATATGCGAAACATAGATAACATTATATATTTGTCATTAATTTTGTCAGAGAATACGTATTTTTATCTTTATCTATGCAAAGGGTGTGTAATAAACTTGTGTTTTTTGTTTTATTTTAAAATAGTTCATTAAAAAAAGCCTTAACTTTTATAAAGATATTTGTTACAAGTTCATCATATTTTATGGCAATATTCCAGTCATAGACATGTACTATTCTTACAAATTCTAACTACTACTACTACTACTACTACTACTACTAACCGAATCAACCTCTAGACTTAGAATAGTTTATTTTCAATGTTAAAACAGGGTTTCTGAATCGAATCTGAAGATGAGGAGGATGATGAAAATCACGGCACCTAGGTTAGTAGACCCTTGTGCTTCCTCCTAAGGAATTCCTCACTCTTGTGTGAGCATCCTACAGTTTAAAGTAGGTGAGAACGTGCCGATGGGAATCTCCTTAATGTCGGCTAAGGAAAGCCGATACTCGCCCACCATGGATCCCTTTTTTGGAGAGAGTGCAGGGCATCACAAAGGATATGCTCCACCCATCTCGTCTTTGTTCACCCTCTACACAGAGGCGTGTCATTTATACCCATTCTAAAAAGGTGCTTTAAATTATTATAGACAGATAGAATTGAAGATGTCCAACTGTACCTTAGTCTTCCATCCCGGACAGAAGAAGATTTGGACTTGTACTTTATTTATAAATCATTAACGGTTATATCGACTGTCCCGAACTTTTTAGTCAAATCTTCCTTAAGGTACCACACCGAACTCTTAGAAAGAAGGGAAGTTTTTTCTATGCCTGCCATAGAACTTAATTATGGAGCATTCTCCTCAAAGCCGTGGCCATGCGCTACTGAATGCTCACCCTGAGATTGATCCCTTGGACTCATTTGTTAGATTCGTAAAGTATTTCTACGTTCCAGGTGGTGATTTCCCTGTGGACATACTTATTTAAATTTATTATTTTAAATAGTTAAGCTGTTATCTTATTTTGAGAATGTAAATTTATAAATGGGACATACCGTATATTATTTAAAATAAATAAATAAATAATTGACAATGTCCAGTAAAAATGCCCGTGATTAGGCGAAGGTTCGCCCTAGGCATTGCCAAGTAATGTTTAGCTGTATCTCTCCCAGTATAGTTCAGTAACTCCCTGGAAAAGAAAGACGTTATTGATATCTATTTATTTTTCCATTTTACATTTTTAGTAATTCACAATAATTTCTTTTGTATAAACAACTAGATTTTTGAGTCAAACAAAAATAATTTTTTGAAACTGCTTGCACAATTAAATATTGCCTACAAAATAAAATGGTGAAGTAGCGACTACATATAACTTGTTATTTTTGTGTTCTGATGTAAAATAGATATAATACGTTTCTTATTTCATAACAAAAAAAGTATAAAGCAAAAACTGGAATCTTTATTAAAATGGTCATTGAAAACCCGAAAAAGTCAGAGAGTTTGAAAAGAAAAACTTTCTGAGAATTCTGGATTAGTTATGTATAATTTTCCATTTGTAATTTTTTTCACAGATGTACGAATCGCCGCATTAGAATGTCTCGTAGATTTTGTAAAAGCAGACGGTAAGTTCGAAGATCTCGTACACGTTTTGGACCTTATGGAAAACGATCCCGATTTTAAAAAATTTAATAATAATTAAATTTTTAAAATATTAAAATATATTATTATATAATTTAATATAATATAATAATATATATATTATTTATAATTTAAAATATATATATATATATATATATATATATATATATATATATATAATATATATATATAATATTATATATATATATTATATATATATATATATATATATATATATATATATATATATATATATATATATATATATATATATATATATATATATATATATATATATATATATATATATATATATATATTATATATATTTTATATATATATATATATATATATATATATATATATATATATATATATATATATATATATAATATGGGGTAGAAGTAAATAAATTTACACAGTAGAATCACAAGGGGTCCCCCCGAAATTTCTAAATAGAGGGGGAAAAGATGTTAGTGCTAGTTCTAACTATTTTTTTTATTTCCAATTCAGCTTTCCCCACGATTGTAAGGTTCATCAGGATAGCTAAAAAAACAAAAGAAAAAGGCACGTCCTTTTTGTGTTTGCTAATAGCTGTTAGACTGTTTGTTAATTTTTTTAAAAAGTAAAAAAAATTTAAAAAAATTTTAAAGTGTTGTAATTTGTTTATATACATATGTGTATTTTAATTTATGATCCACCGCTCAGGTCTTCTTGACCCGTGAGGAGTAACTACATATTTTTTAAGAAAAAACAATTGGTGTTTGATTCGTTTTTGAATGTTTTTTTTTTATTGTTGTTTTTAGCTATCCTGATGAAGCACAATCGAGGCGAAAGCTAGATATTGGAAATAAAATAGTTAGAACTGAGCACTTAACATCTTTATCTCCTCTATTTAGATAACGGGGGGTCCCTATAAGGGGGTCACATATTAATGCATGCATGGGGTTTGGAAAACCCAAGAAAGAAAATCGGTTAAATTTTGGCAAAGTTGCGCATTTAGGTCCTTTAAAAATGCCTATTAAAATTGTAAAATTACAATACCCGGGATATTAAAAAAAATTTGCCAAATTTCGTTTTTATTTTTTTCTGACGTTATTTAATGAGATATAAAAAAAAAAAAGACACTTTCCCATTGTATTTTTTAAACCTTCAAAAAAGGGTTTAGAGATTTTCCGTACGACGTTTCGTTTTTTGTTAAACCATCATCAACTTTATTTTTTTTTTCCCCCTAATTGTTTATTGTATTTTTCAAAAGAGATAACTCAATTTCAATATAACATTAAATTTTTCTGTTAAATAAACATATTTTCCATAAGAGACAATGAGTTTGACAAAAGGACACATTTTTTTGGGGGGTTCCCTATTTGTAAATAAATATTAAGTTTTTGTAATTGGGGTAATAGGGTTTAAAAAAATTTAAAAAAAAATACTATTTAAAAAAAAAAGTTGAAGAGGGTTTTTAAACCCAAAATGAAAGGTCGTACGGAAAATCTCTCCCCCTTTTTGAAAGACCCCAAAGTAAAAAGAAAGTGTCTTTGTTTTTCCATATCTTTTTTAAATAACGTCAGGAAAAATAAAAAAAAATCAGCAAATTTGGGTTTTTTTTTCCGGATTTTTTCGGAAATTACTCGGAATTTCTAATTTTAAAACATGTTGTTAGCCTAAATGCGCAACTTTGCCATACTAACCCGCTTTCCTATTTTTCTTAGGGTTTTCCCGAAATCCTCATGCATGCACTCGAATCTGTGGCACCCTGTATAAATCAAAATTGTTTTGGTAAATTGTAAAGGGAAAGTCTACCCTTTCGACAATATAACTAAAAAGATACAATGAATAAAAAATCTGTTGAAGCTCCAAATTTTTTATACATTAACGAAATGTCAGTAAAGTCAGTATTTCATGCTTTACAAACAAAGGTTTGCAGGACCAGCTCTACACATATTTCGTAAAGGTCGTTACATTCAGTTCGTCAGAAACCACTCTTTCGACAAACACCCCGATGCTAATTTTTTACAGAGATTAAGAATGTGTTATTCAAAACTTAATTTATTATATTAATGTCTGAAAAAAAGTTTTTAATTTCCAATATATCTTCCCAGTCAGCCTATTGCTAAAACTACTGCTAAAGATATACCTAATGCGGTACCTCAAGGACTGTGTGTAATAAGAACATTGGGTGTACTTATCTAACAAACAATATAAACTGACGCATAATACTGATCAATACTTGTTGCCATTGTAAAGCAAAACAGATTTATGGCTGTTTTGAAACCTCCAATAAATAATTAAGTCTAATTAGTAAAACATCGCACTGTAAACCTATAATTTAGATTTGATAAGAACATTTGGTGCATTTATTATATTTCAAATTTTTCTATTTTAGTGGTATGCTTTCACATGACTCACGTACCCGTTGCGACCTAGTAGACTTATACTACACCCTTTACGGTACGAGGCGCCCTCTATGCATTCCTTTACCCGAACTGTCGGGTCTTATGAATCTAACCAAACCGGACACGAAAAAAATCAAGACGGCTATTCCGAAGCTGGCGCACGCGGACAGTGCGGATGTGAAAAAGGAGCAGCCGAGTCCGAAGGTCAAGACTGAAGTAAAACAAGAACCGCCATCTAATGTTATCGTCGAGAATGTCGTTGAGTCCAATATGAATGTTGATGTGGTTGTTGTAGATGATAAGAAAATTAAGGTAAAGGAAAAATATATTTTTTTTTGGTATGGGTCAATAAGCCTGTATTATAGTACTACAAACAGTTCAACGTTTTAATTAGGTATATTTTGTGTGACATAATATATAGATTTAGTAAGTTCTTGACGGGTTAATCACCGGAAAGTTTCTAGAGAATGGGACCGCTTCGGTCCTGGTATAGCAACTAAGTGTGCTCAGCATTGTTTTACTTATTGTTTGATTTTGCCCTATTTTTTTTAATTAAGGTGAAAATCGGAGCTTCAAACCAGAAAACCCCTTAAAATGAAAAATGAAAAAGAAGGTTTCAAGAACTTTTTTTATTATTTATGACGTTTGACGTTTTGTTATAAATGACATGTTTTGACTGGTATATTTATAATTTTCAAAAAAGACAAAGAAGGGGTGGTGTGTTGATTTTAACTTTACCTGAAATAACTTCAGCATCAGGCATAAGTAGCCATGTATTATTTAATTTAACAGATATTATTGCTACACATTTATCTTTGTTTTATAATATATATATATTATATATATATATATATATATATATATATATATATATATATATATTATTATATATATATATATATATATATATATATATATATATATATATATATATATATATATATATATATATATATATATATATAATATATATATATATATATATATATATATATATATATATATTTGAAAAGAGGAAGATTAAAATTTGAATTTTCAATCATATACAGGGTGTTCCATTTAAAATACCTGAAGTTGATAGTGATTTGTTAATTTTCCGATCATCATTTGTTTTTCTATCTTACACCATGAAAATCTTCATGAAAAATCCTGCAACTTTCATATAAACTATTTTTTTCTATCTATAAAAATAAAGATTTTAAAGGTGTGCGCAATTATACGGAAAAACCCTTTACCTATTTGTCGAATTTAATTGGATAAGCCAGATTTTGTCTTAAATTTGATTGTTCAAATCTTATGAAAACATCAATCCGCCAAAAAGCTACATATGCTTATTTAGAATGTTTAGAGTTATTCATTAAAAAAAAGCTGATAAAATTTCTAGTCAAATTTTTTAATATCTCAAATTTTCATATTTGTTTCTTTACTAGAAGCTAAAACATGACATTACCGTTAAAAGTACTGCAGCGCCTAAATTTCTTCAAACCGCTAAAGCTACCTTTACAAAATTCGGTATCTGAGGGTTCTTGGGCTTGCGCAATTGAACATGAATGTCGGCAGTGTTTTCAGATTTTACGGAGTACTCGTAAAGAAAAAAAGGACCTTTCTAAATTGAGAATGCCCAACTCATTTTGCAATAAAAATGAACGGGACATTCCGTTTTAGATACCAAAAAGATTACGTAAATCGCAAAACTAGGAAATTTGGCAACAGTGCCGATATCACTGTTTAATTTCACATCTCCAAAAATCCCCAAAAACCAAATTACGTAAACGTACCTTTGACAGTTTTATAGTAGTGATGTTCCTGATATCCGTATCCGCGGATATCCGAGAGAGAGGGAAGATCCTTATCCGTATCGGTATCCGTTACTTTTCTCGCGAATCTTTTACGGATCTTTCACCTTATTAATTTTTAATTGATTAATTTCAAATTGATTTTTCAGCAATTAAATAGTCAATTTTCATTGATTTGGGGTTTGTATTATCCCACATTCTAGCTTTTTCCATATATTCTTGAAAAAAAAAACAAGTTGTTTAAATTTTCTTTTTACCGTTTGCAAAGATGTTCCCGGCAGTGATATTTCATCGGTACTCTCCTTAGCGAAGTTGTCTTTCAAGAATATATCATATTCTTTAAAAAAAATTTCTGTAGATGATTTTTTAAAGATGTGCCTTTACCCTTAGTGGAATACTTTCCGTCACAAATTTTAAACTTTGCAGATTTATCATTTATTTATTATCTTAAAATAATTCAAAATTAAACTAAAAACCTTCTAGGTAGACATTATTTAACACTTGTACCAAAATCATACACAAACGTTATCTAGGCGGCCCAGTGTCACACCAAACCATAAACAAAACAAAAGTAATACCCGCGCAATGCAAGTCGAAACATATCCTGCCTGTCGTTCCGGCTGGCGTGAAAATAAAGATCCGTATCCGTATCCGCGGATCTTGACACCAAATATCCGTATTGAGATTCGTATCCGCGGATATATATTTTTAACAATTTGGTACATTACTATTTTATAATATATTAAGTATGAAGGTCAGTAAGTGTTCCTTATTGGTTGAGGATGTCTTTGGAAATCTCTCTATGGACGCTCGAGTAGGCGAGCGTCCAAACCTATAATCAAAAACTTTGCATTGTTTTGGGCGTCTATAGAAAAAACTATGTCTTTGGTATCACATTTGTCACAGATTTGTCAACTTTAGCTCGTTCAATTCGACTTTGTGCGAGATATGTGATGAATATCACATACAGATAACATAATCTAACCAGTAAAGTTGCAATAATACCTAAGCGTGCGAAATAGTATATTACACAACAAGTGTGGAAAGTGAAGGATTTCACACGAGTGTGAAAAATCACACGAGTGTGGGAAATTCACTTTCTAACGAGTTGTGTACACTATTTTTCCTACGACCACAAAATATTGACCTCAATTTTTTTTATGTTGCAATCTATTTACTCGTGGAATACATTTTTCTCTCTAGAGAGGAAAATATTCTTTTAAAAATAAATGACATGATTGGTTGTGTTATTTTCCTCTTAGAGGGAAGTTTTCCTCTAGAAAAAATAAATTTGCATGGGGTGAAATATGCATGTCTCCGAAGCAGTAGAGAGTGCGAATATGTTTATTTTCCTAAGTGGACGTAGGAAAAAGATATTTTAGTGTCGGTAAAAAAACCCATTATTTTGTTTGCTTAGGTTGAAGATCAAATGATTATGGACGTTCAAGTTGATGAACCCAAACCCGTCAAACAAGAATATTTTTCGGACAATTCTGTCTCGTTACCGGGCATGGGACAAAGCGGTCCGATAGGATTCGAACCCGGGATGTTCAAGAAAGAAGGCGATGCAGGCAGTAGTGGGAGCGGGAAGCATAAGGATAAGGATAGGACTGATCCATCTGGAGTAAAGGTGAGAAAAGTATATGATGAAATAAATTGATACAGATTTCACTTTGCTTTGATATCTTGCATTATGGTATGTCATCATTGTGTTATTGCCACATTTCCATGTAAGAAACATGTAAAGACTGGTTCATAATAATGTCAGAAAGTTTTATTAGAAATATTAGTATCTGTATATTGGTTTTTAAGCTAATATCCATAGACTGCAAATAGTGGGGGGATAATCCTGACACGTTGAAATTAATGTAAGGTAATAAATACAAACAAAACTAAATTAAAAAAAAACTTTTAGCCCAATCAAAACTAAATTAAGCAAATTTCCTGCATAAATGCCATTTAATTACTAAAAGCGTAAGTATGGGACAGAACGTTTGTCGGCAGAGAGCGCTACTTTTCAGGACGTACTCATTTAAAGTGTTGCGCGCGAAGTATTATCTCTGTTTCTTGGACGTTAATAAATACAATTATTTATTAAATAGAATTATATGATTAATAAACAAAAAAAATGTCCATAATATATAAATTGTATAATTTTTTTAATGTAAAAAATAATCTGAATTTTTACTTTACAAAGTGTATTTAATTAATTTCAGCTGAAAAAGAAAAAGAAAGACAAGAAAAAACACAAGCATAAACATAAGCACAAGCACGAACACAAACACAAGGACAAGAAAGAAAAAGATCCGAACAAAGTTAAAGTAAAAGAAGAAGGTACCACCACATCGACAACTCCAACGTTACTAAAAGAAGAAACTCTTAGTTCTACCAGCTCGACGCCTAGTCCCAATCCTTTAAGTCTGAGTGGTGGGGAACCAGCTGGGTTCCTGTAAAATTGGAGACTTAATATTATTTGCTTATTGAAAGTATATGTTATATTTTTAAGACCAACGTCGGTACCCTATGATGTTTGACTAATGTTGAAGGTTTCTGAACTGATAATGCTTTATTGACTACATTATATACAGGGTGTCCCAACACTATTTATACACTAAATTTCTCTGCTCCTGTACAATAAAAAATGTGTGTTTGGTAACGCTAATTTTATTAACAGTATTGGTAGATATACAGGGTGTCCCGAAAACAGAGTTGTCATTGTTAAGTACGTTTTTTTAAATGGAACGCCCTGTATATTTTGCCAAATTTTGACTTTTTATTCAATTTTACATCAAAAATGTATATTAATTACACTATACGTCAATTATTACTGCTTTTTGAGATAACGACCTATAATTAATATAACATCCTATAGTAAATGTTTAAACTGCTGACCGTTTTTTAACACTATTTTCTGTCATAATTATTAAAAATAATTCTTTTAGTATCAGAGTGACCAATTTAGTTTCTTTATTAGTTACTTAATTATCCTAAAAACCAGCAATAATTTGACGTATAGTGTATTTGATATTTTTGATGTAGAATTGACTGTAGAGTCAAAATTTGGTAAAATATACAGGGCGTTCCAGTTAAAAAAAACCTACTTAACAATGAAAACTCTGTTTTTGAGACAGCCTGTATATTTACCACTACTGTTAATAAAATTAGTGTTACCAAACACACAGATTTTATCTTAAGTTTTTTTCTGTATCATGTACAGGGGCAGAGATATTTAGTGTATAAATAGAATATGCCACATTTCAGTTTTTTTTGTTAATTTCTGTAGAACTTCATAGTTTTCCCCCATAAAAACAAACATTACATTGGTTTTTTGTAAAATGTAAAAAAACTTTCGTTGCTATTAGTCAAGGGTGGTAAACTTAACAAGGAATGCTCGATCCCATTTAAGTCCATATACGCCAAATTTAAATGTCAATTCGATATTTGTGACGTAATCGTTTTGCCCTATTGTTTTGTTTACAGATAGTATAAAGTCTTAATTTTATCAAACGGTATACAATACAGATCTAATAGTAGGTGTATATCCAAATTAGTTTTTAAAAGTTGAATATTTAACAACAATTAATAAAATAAATCTACCTTCTGGGCAAAACGGTGACGTCCAAACATAACCCATATTTGCGGACAAATAGTAAAAATCAGCGCTCCTTGTTAAGTTTACCACCCTTGGCTATTACTCTTAAAATTAATTAATTAATTAATGTATTCTTTAAATTTCGTTTCTTTAGAAAGTTCTTTAATCTATCTGTATAAGTCTGGGACATTCGTCGTATTTCTTGCCGGCCCTTCATATGTTTTTTTTTTATTTTAAAACCCTTTTTTCCACGTTATTTTATTTTGTTTTACAAGGGAAAAAATTTAAGTGATACCAATGACTTTAAAGTATATTTAGCTAAAAATATTTAAAATTAAGAATAAGTATTACTTAACAAAAAATACGTTTTTAAAGGAATTACTTAGAATAACTAAAATTATACATTTGTAAAGTTTGCTATCTTAATGTGTATTTTTTAAAAACTTTATATTATCGACATTAATGTTTTTTTGTAATGTAAATTAAACTATTAAAATTTGCTCTATTTTAGAAAAGGATCAGATAAAAACTAATTTATGTCAAAGTCTGTAAACGTTGGGCATACTGTATATTTTCAACTTTGTAAGTTGCAATATTATGTGAATAGCGATTATTAATTTAAATATTTTTATGTTTTAATTTAGGATAAAAAATATAAATTAGGAACTTTTAATATATTGATACTATAACAGTATGGTGAGTTTCATTTCATTCTTCAAAACGAGAAAATGTAACACATTTGTATATTTTCCTTTTTTTTAGCGACAGCTAGTCAGGGGGGTAGCTACATAACCAAGGGCCCTGGGGCCATATCTATACTGATTAAAATATAAATACTTTAAAGGTGGATAGAGATAATATTTAAATAAAAATAACACATTTTAAAGCACAAACTGAAAGAACCTACTTTGCAATAGGGATAACGTAAATGTCCACATTATGTAGCACGAAAAGTAAACCCTAACGGAATCTGGAAATATTTGCACATAGTTTGCCCGATTAAAAGCAAAAAATAAATAAATTAAATATGATTAATTATTAATTTATTTATTAAGTAATTACTAATAATTAAATCTATAAATTAAGTGCAATGACTTACAAAACTAGATAAAAAAAATCGAGGGCGTAACTTTGCTTTCAGATGGGAAACTTTTTTATCCTTAACTTCTCAGAAAATTTTATTTTTCATAAAAATTGGTCATGATCCCCAACTCTATTACCAAAAGTTAATTTTATTAAAAGTCAAAGGGTCTACATGGTGTGTTTAAAATTTTGAAAACTGCTCGAGTATAGTGTCCTTATTTCAAAAATATTACAAAATGCTAAAATAAAGTTAAATAGCATTTTTTAGGACATTTTTTAAAGTGTATTTCTTTTTAAACGAGGTATTTGTAATTCTAGAGTTCTCTTAAATATTTATGCAACAATCATTTTTCCGAAGATCAGCTTTTCAACTTTAAAAGGGTCCCAGTTGTGGATTTTTTTAAAAAGTTGCCAATTTTAACGGTTTTTACAACTTTTCTCTGCGAAAATGCACTAATAAGGATTAACAAAAAACCTTTGTCTCATTTTCGATTATTTACAAAAGCCCTATTGAGAGCATCTCGATTAAATTACTCCAAATGACAAAAAAGGCTACTTTTGAATTTTTTTTTTTCATATAAAAAGCAGAGAAAAGCTAATAGCCTAAGAGCCAGTGGCCGGCTACCTGTATGTATTTGCCCAGACCTACACAGTGAGTCCTCTATACCTACCATACATGGAATGGAGATTTACTAAGACCAGCGTGGCTGTCGTTTTTGGTAATCTGGTGGGACAGGTATCGAAATTTGACTGATTTTAAATGTATTTGACCACGTCTGCCATTTGGAAATTTAAAATATATTACTATTATTATCAAAAATAACAATAGCTGACCATTATCGCGCATCTAACATCGTGGCAGACAATTTAATTTTTTTTTCTCCAGGCTTAAGTACCTTTACTTTTGACAATATAGAAAATTATTATAAAGAAAGGATGTTTAGAAATAACTTTCAAATATTAAACATTGTTTATATATGTATATTAAAAACATTTTTTAACATTTTCCCTGCGGTAATGTTGAAAATGTAAATTTCCACATTAATATAATAACTTTAAATTTCTAAATAAATAAAAAATGTTTTTTATTGTAAATAACCAATGTTTCGATATTGTAAAGAAATAAAGGTACTTTACTCCGGAGGAAAAAAAACATTTTTTTATAAATCTCGTATTCATTCATGGTTTTGGACCATACTGAACTTTTCATATGAAATAACTTTTTTTCATAAACCTAATAATAAAAAATTTTCCCATATGCTGCCAACTTACGTACACACATTTTTTGACAAACCTGGTATATGCCTGATAAATTTTGACCTCTGTTGGTTGCATTTAAGGTTTTGGACCACGCAGAATTTTTTATAAAGATTTTTTTGTAAACTCAATAATAAAAAAGTTTCTCATATGCCGACAACTTACGTAAACAAACTGTATTAATTGCAGACCTGGTCAATTACTATTGAAATTTTATATTTTTTGGTACCTTCAAAATTATCTGCCACGATGTTAGACGCGCGATAATGGTTTGTAATTGTTATTTTGTGATATATTTTTAAATTTCCAAATGGCAGACGTGGTCAAATACATTTAAAATCAGTCAAATTTCGATAACTGTTCCACCAGATTATCAGAAGTGACAAGCACGCTGGGCTTAGTGAATCTCCATTCCATGTATGGTAGGTATAGAGGACTCACTGTGCAAAAATCCAGGTCCAAATACATACAGGTAGCCGGCAACTAGCTCTTAGGCTATAAGTTTTGTACGAATTTTAGCTCTTTATGTTCCATGCATCATTTTTTAAAAGATGGTACTGACGGATCGCTCTAAAATTTTAGTTACCAAAAGAATCTGTATAAACTGCGCTATGTGGGAAAATAGGACATGAATTTAAAAAAATGGACAAATGAGTAGAATCTATTTATTTTAAATATTAATTATTGATTACATAGTATAGTGTGTGCCTGTCAAGATAAAATATTATGTTATTTACAATGTAATAGTGAAACGTAAATCGTAGGTACTTAAATAAGTTTGAAAGCCCGACTCGGCTTTATAATATTATACAACTACTGGATACTTTTCTTTAATGATCTTATTTTGTTTAAATTTACAGGGTTGTTTCGTATGAGCCATCTTTACGGATCGAGGGTAAAACTATAAAAGGATGACATGTGTAATGACGTTATAACAACTTTTTTACACTGTTTCGGTATCAAAGTGGACATTTTCTTGATGTCATACGTCTTAAATTCATGTTATTTCTAAAGGACCACCACAACGGTTGTTTATGCAACAAGTGTGCAAAGTAACAGGCGAGGGCAACAATCAAATGACTGGAGAAAATACTTTAGACACAACTTGCATAAAATTTAAAACCAGTTAAAATTTTTTGGTGCAACTGTTTCAGATGCACCTAATTTTTTAAAAAATGAAAATTTTTCAAAATTTGGGATCCAATAATAAAATTTAACCAAATTCACGAAAAAAAAAAAAAATTTTTAATGTGATTTTTGCCTGAGGGCCTCCCAAGAAATAAACTAATTTTTAATATATATTTATATAATATATATATTTTTTTTTTTTTTTTTTTTTTTTTTTTAAAAAAAAAAAAAAAAAAAAAAAAAATGATATATATATTATATATATATATATATATATATATATATATATATATATATATATATATATATATATATATATATATATATATATATATATATATATATATATATATATATATATATATATATATATATATAATATATATATATATATATCCACGTCTCACATTTTATATAAATTTTAAATAATTTGAAAATAATCAAAGCAAAAACAGTTGAACAAAAATGTATCGCATTGGTCCAAAAGCTCAGTAACCATGGTTACAAATGCAATTGACCAATGGGAAATATTTTTTCTTTATTTGTTTTCGCTTTCATCATTGACATCGTTGACATCGTGGACATCGTTGCAATAATCCTGAGGTCCAATTTTATAAAAATATTCTTACAACTAGTTTTTGAATAATTTTAAGAAATTACCACGGACCCATCAAACCTTGATCATTAAGATTTTTAACTTTGAATTTCCTTTAGTGTGAGGTGGTCGTTTCTAACGCCCTCTACCGTATATATTCAGGCTCACAAAAAACACTTATAAGGGCTTTACACCTGTCAAATATTTGATTAACAAAGTTAAAAGTTCATAAAGAGTGTCAAACTTCTTATTTGGGCTCTAGCCTGTATAATGGTGGGTTTTTTAATCTCCTGTTCTTTTTTAACCAAATAAATGACAGCAATTTAAGGGGTGTAAATCCCATTTTAAGAAGGGTATATCTATGATCTAACAAAACTAACAAATTTACATAACTCGCCAAAAAATCATACCATAAATTACGGAAAATTAATTCTAAAAGACCACAAAGATACCCCCCTAAAACTCCATTTAAATAAATTTACCATAAACACTTAACATAAAACAAAAACCTTAAAAAACAACTGTAAAAATTAATAATTTTACAATCTCTATCTATGTAAATGTTTTCACACAAACCTTTCAAGCAGTCTAGGAAATAACCAAAATAAGAAAAAAACATATATTATGGTCTAAAATCTAACTTTGTGTTTGACCAAATACATATCTACAAAGGGGCATATCTTTTTTTACAATAACATTAGAGATACGCCCCTTTGTTATAAAATTTATTGATTAAGGGAATGGCTTAGAATAAGTTTGATTACAAAGTTTTGTGTTCTTAAATATTTGGTCAAACTGGAAAAAAGGATATAACACTATTGTGATGATTTTTAAAAAAGATACACAATATTTTATTTTATCAAATAGCAGAATAAAGCTTCAAGATGTAGCTTTTCAATTCAAACCAATTTTTTTGTGCAATATCCTTTAACAAACATAAGTGTGAAATCGCGACGTTTATTTTTCCCTAAATGTTTTTGCTGCGTCCAAGGATTTTTTTAAATATACAATATGGTAAATTGAACGCAGGTTCAATGTATCGCAGTTTATAGTTGCACAAAAATTAATCAAGGTTTAGAATGTTTAACAAAACGTTATGTCAGTGTTATTCAATGGTTTTAGTAGGCAACCAGTCAAAATCTGACATTTTGTTAATCATTCAAAGTACTAATCACGCTTTCTGTTGCCGGGTATAGGAATTATGTTCATGGATGTTAAAGAGGTAAAGGAGCACACTCTCTTATGGCTGTTTTGCTAAAAAAGGGGCCTCAGAAAAGCATTAACTAGGAGGTACTGGTGTAGCTAAGTGAACCAATGAGAAAAAAGTAAAGTATAAAACAACGAGGTTATTGATTTAGAACAAGTCTTGGGAACACCAGCGCCATCTGAATTTATTGCTATTAAAGGGCTATTTTGGTAACACACAGATGGTGATCCCGGTCTTTAGAATTCATATAGTATACGTACAATACATGTATAATATACCGTTCTGGGGCCGCACCAAATAAGGATGTGGGCTATTTCGAAGGGTTACTTGGCCTCTAGCTAAGCCTGATCAGGTTAACCAAACTGGCAGATTACCCAGAGGCAGAAACTTTTAAGACAAAACAAGACAAAGGCACTAAGTTTTTTTAGATTGTTGCAAATAACGCGCTTTTTTAAAATAAACCCGGGTAAGTACGGGTATTAAAAATATTGAACGGGAACATAAAAAAAATGTTTAAATATTTTCAAAAACTGTACGTTGCATAACTTAGGCTTGAAGATAGAGATTTAAATTTAAAAAATATAGAAGACTTTCTTAAGCTATACACTTCTACCTATCGAATCAAATAAAATATTGTGACCTTTCTATTAAAAAAGTTGACAAAAAATGTACATCCGTCACCACGTATTTTAATACTAGTGGAGATGATCACGCATGGAACTCTTCGTCGTTCACATCGATTTAACAATAAAATTAACAACGGCTAATTTATATACATCGACAAAAAAGCGTAACTTTGATTGGTCAATGATATAAAAATAATTGTACTACTCGCTAGTTTTAAGAATCTATGTACAACAAAACGAATAGTTAATTTTAAATTTTTCCTAGATATTTTGCACATTTTAAATTAAAAGTATCCTGTTTTTATCCATTAATGATTTAACATTTTCCCTAAAATTAGGTTTAATTTGTATTTTTTAAGTAGAGCACTATTAGAGCAAGCCTAATCGGTCAGAAAACAAAGAGTTATTGTTCAGGAGGATCCAGAACATTTGTTAAATTAGGAATTTAAAAAAAGGGATTTTTATTACATTAATTGTTTATAAATTTATAAGTACTGGTCGGATAGAACAAGAAAAAGTTTTATAATTAGATTTTCTACTGGATGGGACTGCATTACGTTGTTTGCAAAATAGCAAATTGTGAGAAAAGTAAATCTCCAGACATGGTAACAGTATTCTATATTGGGTTGAAACAGGTTCGAAGGGGAAAATATTTTCTGTTTCGAAACAATAACCTAAGCATTTTGGAAGCTGCTGTGGATATTGATGCAACATAAAATAAAATTTTATTTATTTAAATCAAATATTATTTGGTAATAATGTGCAAATATCTATGCAGAACTAACATTCCATTTCAATATGAAGTTATGCCAAAATTTAAAATTTAACTACTTTATTTACAATGGGATAATGGGTATTTATACTTTATACATTGTATTAGGGCTAATCTACATTAGAGCACTTACAAGTGTTGTTAACCTCTCATCTACCTAATGGAGATCGGCCCTAAAATTTTTGTTGGGAATGATAAAAGTTTTTTGATAAGTCCAAAATTGGTGGAAGTTTAATATAAAGGAACTTTATTTGTTTAGTTTTTTAGTTATTATTGAAATAAAAAGTATTAAATATTTTACATGAAATTAAATAATAAATTGCTTTAAAATATAGAACACCTGAACAGTTATTTTATTAGAAAAAAATGATTTAAAAAAATCCATTTTAATAAAACGTCATTTTCAAATTAAAATGGTCTGTCTGTTGGTCTCTACAGGGTGAGCGTTTAAAATTGCACCTCATAGTGAGGTTAAGATTTTCTCCAATTCTTAAAAAACTTGCTGGATGTTTTATTGTTTTAAAGGTTTAGAAAAGTTTGGAAAAATGTTATGGTTTTCACAGCCACTATTAAATTTATTCTATATTTGTAAATTAAACAATAAGTAAAATAATTTAAATTATCCTCTAAGACATTCTTGCAATTTTAGAAATTTATATATATATATATATATATATATATATATATATTATATATATATATATATATATATATATATTATATATAATATATATATATATATTATATATATATATATATATATATATATATATATATATATATATATATATATATATATATATATATATATATATATATATATATATATATATATATATATATATATATTTATAAATAAAATTATTTATTTAATATTATATATAATGTATATCAATATAAGCGTATATAGCCTATATAATATACATAGTTCACTAATACTGTCAGCATGTAATAGCCACTAAAATCCGTCAGTGTTACTAACTGAATCGTTTGGTAACAATCATTGTTAACTAATTATTTGCCTAGGTATTACAGGGAATGACTAATTGATAAGTTCTTATTAGTCAAATAAGGTTTTTTTGCTGGTAAGACATGTACTGACTAGTCATTTAGAGATTTCAGTGTTGACGTTAACATAAATATTTAAAGGATTTTATGCTTTGATCCTATTTTAATATTAGGGATATTCTCCATAAATATTGTTTGTTGGGCACCCTGTAGACTAATAAAATGTGATCAACATCCAAAACATTGATTTTTTTAAAAATAGACCAAATACATTCAAATTAAATTTTAAAAAATCAAAAAGAAAACAAAAACTTCTCCAGATGCTTCAAATAAGTTAAGAAACTCTATTAATTTGTATTTACAGGGGTTACTATTCATTATAGGGACATAAAATATCCACCAAAAAGTTTTGTTGTCACATAAATTCATAACAATACAACAATACATCAAAAATTTTAAATAAGACACGATCGAAAGAAAGTTTCACTCACCCGAAAAAATATACACAGTCCTGGAATTCATGATAACTACCTACGGATAACTAATTTTTCCCCAATAAGTAATAGTATGTACTTTGGACATATCTAACTACTATTTCCAAGATAATAGCATGCAGCTTATATAGCATGTAACAAGTTTTTTTTTTGATTTTACAGAGCAGACCAAATAGTTTTCGTAACATTTTTTTGTAATAAGTGTCTTTTAATCTAGTCATAGTATAGGTTAACCACTGTTTTGGTCTGGCTTGTGATAATAATTATAATAGTAATAATATACAAGTAAGTAATAATATAATACTATGATTACAATAGTTTTTATTGAATACCTATTAAAGATGAAATCGTATTGCTCCTATTGCTTGTCAATACAACCTCACTTGCTCATCTAGTATGTGATTATCAATTTATTTACACTTTTCTTAATCTAGCCTCTCACTATTACATTCTGTTTATCCAACTTTAACATTATCTTCACTTTTCCCTTAACAAAATTTTCGTACAAACTTTCTAGCTCTAATTAGAATCATTTTTTTTTTAAATCGGGTATGTGTATTGCTATTTAAATTTTTTTAACCAAATTGCGTTTGCATCTTTCCCCTAGTTAAGTTTCGAAATTATTTAACCGTTGAGAAGTTCTGTGATTGATTCTTGTTGCCTGCCACCCAGTTTGAGAAGACATCTCTGAAACAAAAAGAAAGGTCATTTAGATAAGATTAATACTATTTTTGGCGTCATTTATTTACGATATGATTAACGTTTACAAAATCATTCATTAATAGCTCTCAATAATGCACGATTAAAAAAAAATTTTTAACCCAAAAAGGAAAAAATTTTTTTTTTTTTGGGGGTTTTTATTTTTTTTAACTTAAAAAAAAAATTTTTTTTAAAAAAAAAAACCCCTTTTCAAAATTTTAAAAAAAAAAAATTTTTTTAAAAAAAATTTTCCAAATTAAAAAAAAAACCCCCCAAAAAAAAAACCCCCAAAAAAAATTTTTTAAAAAAAAATTTTAAAAAAAAATTTTTTTGGACCTTTTTTTCCCCTTTTTTTTTTTTTAAAAAAAAATTTTTTTTCCCCCTTTTTTTAAAAAAAAACCCTTTTCCTTTTTAAAAAAAATTTTTTTTTTTTAAAAAATTTTTAAAAAAAAAAATTTTAATGTTTTTTTTTTTTAAAAAAAAAAATTTTTTCCCCCTTTCCCTTTAAAAAAATTTTTTTTCCAAACCTTTTTTTAAAAACCTTTTTTTTTTTTTTTCCCCTTTTTTTTTTTTAAATTTTAAAATTTCCCCTTTTTTTTTTTTTTTTTTAAAAATTTAAAAAATTTTTTTAAAGGGGAAGGGGGTTTTTTTTTTTTAAAAAACCCCCCCCCCTTTTTTTTTTTTTAAAAAAATTTTTAAAAAATTTTTGGGATTTTTTTTTAATTTTTTTCCCTTTTTTTGGGGGGGGGCCCCCCCAAAAAAAAAAATTTTTTTTTTAAAAGTTTTAAAATTTACTTTTTTTTAAAAAAAAAATTTTTTTAAAAGGGGGAATTTTTTAAAAAAAAATTTTTTTTTTTAAAAAAAAAATTTTGGAATTTGGGAAAAAAAAAAAATTTTCCGGGGGGGGAAAAAGGAAAGGAAGGGGAAAAAAATTTTTCCCCGGGAAAAAACCCACCCTATTTAAAAAAATTTTTTAAAAACCTTTTTTGGGTTTTTTTTAAAAAATTTTTTAAAACCCCCCCGGGACCCTTTTTTTTTTTTAAGGGGGGGGAAAAAAAAGGGAAAAAAAAATTTAACAAATTTTTTTAAAAAAAAAAAAATTTTTTTAAAAAAAAAGGGGGGGGCCCCCCCAAAAAAAAAAAAGGGAAAAATTTTTTTTTTAAAAAAAAAAAAAGTTCACAAAAACCAAAAAAAAAAAAAAAAAAAGGGAAAAAAATTTTTTTGGGGTTTTAAAAATTTTTTAAAAATTTTTTTTTAAAAACGTTTTTTTTTTTTTTTTTTCTTTTTTTTTGGGTTTTTTAAATTAAAAAAAAAAAAAAAAATTTAAAAAACCAAAAAAAAGGAAAAAGGGGTTTTTTTTTTTTTTTTTAAAAAGGGAAAAAAATTTTTTTTGGAAGAAATATTTTTGATGATAAAACTATTTTGCACAATTGGTGAGAATGCATGAGAAGACTTTTCGAAGATATCTAGCCAAATATAGTAAAAGTTGTATTTTATTAAAAACAATGTTAAATTTAAAGCATTTATTTGATGAAACTAAGCCTTTACAAGATGAGATGCCCTGTGGAAAAAATTCAAAAAGTCCCATTTTTACTAAAATCTGACCTTTTTTATTTAAAAGTAACCAACTTTATTCAAAAATTAAGAGGACATTTTTAAAAACTAAGTATAAGAATTCAAAAATCAATTAGAAAAAATGTACTTTGCTATAATACAAACTTATTTAAATTATCGACTATTAGGTTAGGGAAGTGTTAACAAAACTCATCTAAAAAATTTAAACATTGAAAGAAATGTTCTGGAAAATTATTTAAAATAAAGAAAACTTTTATTCATGGAAACAATTATATAGATTTTAAAAAAATGAATAATAAAAAAATATATTTTTAGAATATCTTTATTTATATTTTTTTAAATAAGAATAAAATTAATTAAAAGGGTTTAAAAAATATATAACAACAAAAAATAAAGTTATTAAATCAGTAGGACGCACGCACTGTATATATTACACAAAAAGTTTTAGCGTAATTTCTCCACATCATACCTTTATTATCGCCCCACATAAAATTATAACATTTAGTATGTAAATTAGCTGGCAACTAGCTGTAAAAAAATTGAGAAAGTTTTTTTAAGTATTTTCTGAAATATATGACTCTAAAAATTGGCCATTTTACTACTGGCTGACTGACATACTCATTAATATTATGACTGAATCTACTTTAAAAGAATAATAGAAATTTATGTAAATTTAAGGCTTACCTAAAGCGACTAAGGTGTTGAGAAAATTAATAACCTCATTTTTTTATTGTTATTGTCTCGAAAGCGGTCCTCTCCACTTTGATTAAATGGTATAGGGGGCTTTATGGGGCGCTGATTACGAATCTGCACTTTGCTGGCAACGCTCGTTTTCGAGATATTTATCATCGTGCTGAAAATCAAACTAACCTTATTTACACTATTCTCCTTCTTTGCACATAAATTCTTGATTTTTACTAATTTTTTTTTGGCATTAATATTTTACAACATCTTTTAAAATGCGTTTTTATATTTTTTTACATTTTTTTCATTTAATTGCAAATTTCTACTTTAACACGCCGCAACGTGTTGGCAACCATGTATACACTAGGCTTTTTTAAACAAATATGGTTGCTGCCTTTGAACTTGAAAGTTCGCAATTTAATGGAAAAAGTGTAAAATAAATAAAAAATACAAGGTTTTAAAAGGTGTTTATAAAATAATGTGTGCCACTTTAGTGTAACAATCAAGATTTGTGTATAAAAAAAAAGGAGAATGTAGTAAAAATGAGATTAGTTTGATTTTTAACTTTGATGATGAATATCTGTAAACGAAACGTTGCCGAAATTTTTTTTGCAGATTCGCAATCAGCGCCCCAAAAAACCCCCGTATACTAAATTTGGTAAAAATCGGAGAGGAGGCAACTTTCCAGACAATTACCTTTTTATTAAACCCCCTGTATATTTCTATTTGTAAACAAATCGTTTTTTTTCCTGAATTTCAAAAATATAAAGTTCCATTGATTATAATAAAACTCTATACCAGGCAAAATCATTTATTAACTTTCATAAAAATCAAAATAATTCTGTAATATTTACCTGAGATAGAGGAACTCTGATACCATCGGAGGGGGCTCATGTGCTGCTGGGGCTGCTGTTGCTGTTGTTGCATGGGGATTGTGAGGGAGACGGGATGTTGTTGGTGGGATTGTTGATGGGGGTATGTGTTGTTGTTGAGAACCTGAAACAGAAAAATTAGTCAAAATTTGCACAAATTATTTACTGTCAATTAAAATTTTACAGTTGCATTTACCGTCATTGTCTTCCTTCATCTTGACATTAGATATATTTATTAATCTTTTTCATTTCAAACCTTAGTTTTGACATAATTTAAAAATGAGTAAGTAGAAAATCGCAACTATTTCTTCAAATAAGCATACCTACATATATAAAACTATTAACTAAAAAGTCATGTCATGTTTTCTTTGTTTTTCATGGCTAACTTGATTAGATTAGCACCGGTAATTCACAATCTTGTATATATTATGTTTTGTACAGATGAACATAAGAGAATCGGTTATTTTAATTTGATTTTTAGATTTTTATTGTTTGACAATTAGGTTTATGCTTTTTGTTCATTTATTTTTCACTTTATTTATAATAATTAGGACAAAGCTATTTAAAGAAAATTAATACCTACAAAACCTTACCAAAAGTCTCCTCTTTTTATTATAACTTATTTATTGACATGGAATCGAGAGGTATACACTGGAGGTTCTAGAAATATATTTAACTGAAACGAGGGGTATAGGCTGGCGTACAGATAGTTCATTCCAAAGTGATTCTTCGAAATAAAACGCTTCAAAGCCCTGTTTTTTTAGTGATCGGAGATCGCGATCCGTTAAATATCACATCAATGAGCTGATGCGTTGAATATCCTGATTTCATGAAATTAAGCAGTAGGAGTACGAGAGCGGAAATCGAAATCATCTCTAATATTTCAAACTGTATCTTCAGAAATTTCTCTTAAAAACATCGGTTGGGGCCTTCATTTTTAGTGCACATTCTATGGATTGGTTGAATCTTTAATTCCTTAAGCTACAGACATTGAGTACTGCTTGTACATACTAGAAACAGGCAAGCAAGATCTTCATTCTAAAGTATTTCTTCAGAAATTCATTTTAAAACATTGTTCCCGATATTTCTTCCCTTTTAACCTGCACACTCACTATCCAAAATTAGACTCTACATGTCTAAATTTTACTTATACAGAATGGGAACAATATTTCGAACACTACGAAGGGGGGTTCAAATATGATCCGGAAGTTTTTTCCCAAAGCCAAAGACAATTATAGGATTTCACTTAGTAATTGTCAAAGTGACAGAGCATGCAGTTCATGTTTTTGTTGCAAAACGTATAATAGTTCGATTATTTGGGAATGAGAGTGTCAAATTATAAAAAATCGTGGTGTTTAATTGGTAAAAAGAAGGCAGTACAGCTGTCGAAAATTTGACACACGTAGGACGAACGAAGACTTCCATAACACAAACCAACACTGACCTGATAAACCTCATTCTTGCTAATAAAAGAATTTCTGTGCTTAAAATGTCACAAATATTCCAAATTAGTTCTGGTAAGCTTTCGCCAAGGAAATAATTTATTCCCATCTGTATTATCAAAAAGTTTGCGCAAGATGTGCACCCAGATTGCTAACTATGGGGCAAAAAGAACAATATGTTGAAGTATCTACAGAGCTTCTCAGGCTTTTGTTTGTAAAATACACATTTATGTCATACCTTTATAAGGGAAATTGGCATATTTTGCTAGTACAGAAAAACATAAAAGGATCGGAAAGAAAATTGGTGTCAAATGTTCGTGTCCTAATAATGTCCTGGTTTATAACATTTCAGAATTAAAAAACGAATGAATCACAAGCTAAAATTTAAATCGATGATTTCCACTTTTCATTATATTCAGAACTAAATTTTCAAAAAAAAAAAAAAAATCTCCAATAATCAAAATCAGTATTAAATCTCTAAAACTTCCCATGTAAACATGTTTGTGTTGTGAACTAAACCAGATAGCAACATGTAGGCCGAATTTGGAACACTGTATACTGTAACAGTGGCATTCCTAAACCCCACAATAATACAAAAGTGCATAGACGTAGAAGGTAATATGTGAAGAAATTATGCAAAACTCATAATTCCTATTGCAGTTAAATAAAAGTGACATTCAAATTCCGATTTATATTTGAACCCTCCTCGTGGCAGTAGTTAAAAGAATTTATGTTTCATAAAATTTATTTATTTATTTTTTGCACATGGTTATTCAATGAGGACTAAAAAAATATATTTGTGGCTTTAGTCCTATTTTAAAAAATGTGTCAAACCATTTTGGTATTTATTCTATAAAATATGTAAGAGTACTTACGAAAATAATCGATAAAAAATGTACATTGACTTTTTGCAATTTCTTTATACATTTTTAGGTTAAGGTAGTTTGCTCGTAAAATATAAATTTAGCATTAAAATGGCATGCCACTGTTTTTTATCAAAATAAAAATGTTTTGTAATCTCTATTAGTTGCTACGTTCAACCCCTGACTTTAGCCAGACGTCTGGTGATTGCACAGAATAGGTTTACATACTGTTACCTTATAATACCATTGCAAACAGCATGTAAAACTATTTATTTTTTTTAATCCAAAAACCGTTTGTCTAACGAAAAAAGTAAAGAGGTTCTTTTAAGTTAGCAACTAATAAGAGAGATTACAAACTGATTTTTATTTTTAATAAAACAGTGGCGTGCCATTTCTTTAATGTAATAAAAATTATATTTTATCAATATCAACGGTTCAAAAGGTAGATAATAAATTCTTTTCATTAAATTATAGAAAAATTTATCCTCTTTTTAAAATATATAAAATTAATATACCATTACATTTTTTTTTTTAAAAACTAAAAAATTTGCTACCTTTTTAGTTAACCCATCTAGCGGCGACAGCAAAAGTAAAAAATGCAAAACCAAATAAGGGTTTTGTAGTGCAAATTATGCTCTTTCATATGACCCTAAGTTTGCTAAAATCGGTCGAAACGGGAGAAATTTTTTTAAAACAATTAATTCCCCCCCGCTTTAGATAGATGGAAAAAATTTTAAAAAAAATGGAGGAAAGGGGTCAGTAAAGTGAAAATGATATTTTTTCTTTAACAAAATTCTATAAAAATCCCTTTTTTCTACTTGGTGTTTGTTACGACGGACGTTTGAAAACTCAAAAAAAATTTCCACAATTTCTCTGGCATTTTATTATGTTTTTTTTTTCAATCATACGACCAATATCTTATGATATATGGCCCCGCTATTAACTGATCACCCTTCAGTCTCCTACAAAAATAATATTTTCAAGCATTGACAACCTCAATTTTTTGGTAAAGCGTATTCGATCTATTTAGCAGGCTAAATTTGTGGTCCATTCAAAATATTCATCAAAAATTTAAAACCCAAAATAGGAAAATATAATAATCCATACTGGTACTAGTCCCGGCCTATTCAACAATTTTTGTTAGAGAGAGATGCAAGTTAGACGCGGATGCATGGAAGAGAGGGAAGAAAAAAGATGTTCATCCGAGATTGGAGTTTGAATTGTGGAGCCACTTTACTTAGTATAAGGCGATAAGTATAGTATAAGGGGCAAATTGTCGGAGTCAACTACCTCAATCAACAAAAATACAACTTTTTTTTTTTTTATATTTTTTCTACTCCTTCGTTTTCAGAAACAAAATTAAAAAACCAATTCATTACAAGTCTGGATTCCAAAAAAAACTTTAAAAATTAATTTAATTTGCAACTAGTTTTCTTGAACAAAGCAATATAGAAAAATAGTATTTTATCTGAAAAAAATATAAAATTGAAAAAAAAGCCATGGCCTACATTTTGCTATTTTGTATAAGGGCTGTTTTGTTAGCTACCTTTTTATGCAGTGTAACACAATGTTCATTATTTATATATATATATATATATATATATATATATATATATATATATATATATATATATATATATATATATATATATATATATCTTACCTGTTGCATATAATTACTATGCTGCTGTTGTTGCTGTTGCATGTGTTGTTGTTCATGTGGCCGCCCATCGGCACGCCATCATTCCAGGGTGCGTTTGGGCGGGCGACGCGCGCCCATCCCCCCATCATCTGTGGCGGTTTTGTTTATCGGCGATTGTGAGGCGGTGTTGGTCACCGGATGATATCGGAGGTGATGGAATTGTACCCTGGAAGAGAACAGTTACATTAAAACAGTCGTATTTACTAAAAAGGATTAAATTTGGTCTAGTTCCATATAAAATAACAATTAAAAAAAATGCAAAAAGCAAAAAAAAAAGAATTATTCAATACTTTAGGAAAAATAGTTTTTTTTTGAAAAAAATTAAAATTTAGATACCTCGAATCACGTGACTATCGGTTGTTTTCATCTTGATCAAGCAAAAATTGATGCCAAAGTCAAATTTCAAAAAAGCAATTAATAAATAAAACCCTACGGATTTTACCTATAAGCAGCTAAAGCCTTCAGATACTCCTTTAGCGGCCTCGGTTTTCTTTTATAGACCTGAAAAATAATAGATAAAAATGTAAAACTACGCTGAAATGATGTAAATAGGTAAAAAAATTATGTTAGAACATGTTGACGTTTTTAAAACTTACATTTTGTGTTCAGAACTAAACGCGTCCCACATGGAGGCGACGATTTTGAAACTTTCTCCGAAGCTTTCTGCGCCGGGGTTCTGTCCCTTGGATGGCAGCCTGAGTATCACGGAAGAATAGCGCGTACGCCGACACTGGTCTGCGACAATAGAATAAATAAATAGATAAATAAATCAGTAAAATCAGGAATAATGCCTAACTAAATCTATATAACTATAAAAAATATAAATTATACCGGTATAATATTATGTTTAAATGCCACATTTCGTCTATTTTTAACAAAATTCCTAATGAACTCTTAGTACAGCAGCAAAATATTTATTTATCTCCTTTGGGCACAAAATAAAAGTTTATAAAATTTCTGGTAAACCTAAACAGAAAAGATTTTTTTATTATTATTTTACACGGAAATTCGCTGGTATATAAGTGAGGCAAGCTATAAAAAGCAAATTTGGGCAGCAAATAGCATTTTTTAAAGACATAAATTTTTTAAACTATCCCTTCGGCAAAAACCTATCCTAGCATTAATTATACCCAAGAGTAATAATTGATCACATCGGCAACACTCTCTTTACATGCAAACTTTCATAAATAAGCTTTTGACAAAATGCAGACCACTATTACTTTAATGCAGGTCTGTTTGTTATTGAGAAATAGTGAAGGACTACTAACATTTTTTTTTAGGTAAGAACTCTTATATAAAAGGTTTATTTGAGACTACGTGTATAAAAAGCGTAAAATAGTGTAAAATATATCTGAATAACAAAACAGACCTATAGTTTAATGGAATACATTGTTGCAAACTTTCCTTAAATGCTGTTTGAGAAAGAGCCTTAAAATCCAGGTAGCAACTTCGTAGGAAACAAAACATGTAAGAACTATATGAGTTGGCTGGTTGGTTGTAGTTAGAACTATACGGATCGAGTTAAAGAATGTATTCAGTTTTACAAGAGGTTAAGTTGCAAAATGTCACTTAAGCTGCGTTTTTTTAATTTCTTTTTCGATTTTTTCCTCACAATTAGGCATAGTTTAAGACTTAAACGGCTAAAATGTTAAAGTGGAAAGGAAAAAGCGAGCTAGGAAATGTACAGCCAGCGTGGGCATTTTTACATTTTTTCTGGCTTACTTTGCTACTGTGCCACTACTGTGCTCCAAGAGCGAGAGCGCGTTTAATGCAATATTCGGAGCCGTTACACACTTTTTTTGCCCAATTTATAAAAAAAAATTGTAGAAATTATGCTTATATGCTTACGGCTGAGGACAATCTCGTTGTTAAGCAATAATAAACTTAACAACGATCTAAATTAATAAAGAGAAAATAAAAAAAATGACAAACGGCCTCTTTAATATTTAGTGACAACTGAATGACAATAAATAATTAAGTTCGGGATTTTGCCTTAAAAATCGATTACATAAAACAGGTTTAAGAAATAACCGTCTAGCACAGCAATTAAAAAGAGTTTGGCACTGAAAGCTATTTTAAGTATATTTTCTTAAAAAACAACTGGTAGGATAGATAGCTCATATGACCAATACTGCAGAATTTCGTTAAATTTGTTTTTTAGCAGGTTCTTTAATATATCTTTATGCTTATTACATTTTATTGATAAATTCAGGTAGTATTACATTTACAGTAGACAAAATATTTGTTGTATTTTTTGATGAATTTTTGTTATAATTTAATAAATCTTACTAAAACACTGTGTATATATGGGAAACTTTAATATTAATTGCTCACGGAAAAAAGTTTCTTTATAAAAAGTTCTGCTTATTGAAAAATAATATATACATATATATATATATATATATATATATATATATATATATATATATATATATATATATATATATATATATATATATATATATATATATATATATATATATATATATATATATATATATATATATTTATATATTTTTTTTTTTAATGGAAACCAAGAAAAAGAATCTTCGAAAAAAAAAATATATATATATATATATATATATATATATATATATATATATATATATATATATATATATATATATATATATATATATATATATATATATATATATATATATATATATATATTATATATATATATATATACATATATACCGGGTGGTGTATTGACTGGAAGCCATAGGAAATCCCATGTAAAAAAAAGTTTAATACATTGAAATATTGGCTCCCCCTATTGAATTTACAACAAAATTGTATTAGACTCCTTTAAAGACGTTGATAAGATTAGGTTACATACTAAATTTCTTTTTTTTCTGATAAGGCAATTAAAAGTTATTTAAGAAAACTATTTGTAAAATCGTTACATACCTGCTGCCTTAATGAATCCACCAGTAATAAATAAAATGTCTTGTCAACTTTTAATTCACGTTTTACTTTTTGTATTAGTTATTTCAATATGTTTTACAGTATTAAATAGAAAATAATATTGTAATCATTTAATAAATAGCAAGTAATTACATTGAACTATATAATGAGATTTTTACATAATTGAACAATTTTATAGGAAGGTGAAAAACACACTTAAAAACTGTCTAAAAATACAGAGGAGTAATAACTTAGAAAAGAAATAATACTTTTCAAACTTCCACAATTTTTTTATTTTTAAGTTTTATTTATACAAAAGAAAACTCGACATGTTTCGCAACACTGTTGCTGATGACTGAAATATACCCGCCCAAATGTTTACCATTTGAGGGTATTGAGTCCTTGTAGATACAAATCTGTGTTTATTTTCTTTGCTCCAATATCTGATGTTTTAAACGTTTGGTTCATTGTTTAATGTGAATGTGCCTTCGTCAAATATTGCGTAAGAAGTCCCTACCGTTATTCGCCATTTCCATAACTTTAAAACAAAAAATCTGCCTTCGGAACTTCATCCCCTTCCTTAATTCCTTATGCCTTTGATATTTGTACGGACGATATTTATATTTCTTTTAATTTTGCGTAGTACTGTGCTGTGATCCTTTCTGGCAACTTTGCCAAGAAGCCTGGTGCTTAATTCCTCTTTATTTTCTTCTACAGTCTCTTAAACTCCTTTGATGAAGCAACAGTGTTGCGAAACATGTCGAGTTTTCTTTGTATAAATAAACTTAAAAATAAAAAATTGTGGAAGTTTGAAAAGTATTATTTCTTTTCTAAGTTATCACTCCTCTATATAATGGACTTCCACCAAGCAAAAGCCGACTCAATACAAGTCTAAAAATACGTTTTAACACAACACATTGAAACTAAAAGTTAATGCTTTTTAATTAGATGCTCAAATAGACTTCCGTTTACTGCTAAGCAATATCCTAAACGGTTATAAAATTCAGTTCTTAAATTATGAAGTTGAAATGCCGACAGTCGATCGCACGCCGCTGAAATTGAAACTTTTAATTCTTCTAAATTGTAATAACTCAAATTTGTATAAATAACATTTTTGATATGACCCCAAATGAAGAAGTCATTTGGCGAAAGATCAGGAGACCTAACTGGCCAATTTATGGTAATTTGGTCCTATAGTGAGTCCATTGAAAACATTTTGAACATATTCCCTTACTTCTGTGAATTGTGTGCAGGACAACCATCCATTTTAAACCATATGTCTTGGATTGTCAGGTGCAACTTCTTCCAATGCCGGCCCTAATTTGATTTTTTATAGTTCTAAAAAGTTTGCTCCCAAATTGTGATTTAAGAAAAAAGGTCCACATCCGATGTCCAAATATACCCGCCCAAATGTTTACCATTTGAGGGTATTGAGTCCTTGTAGATACAAATCTGCGTTTATTTTCTTTGCTCCAATATCTGGATGTTTTAAAACGTTTGTCTATTTGTTTAATGTGAAGGTGCATTCGTCAAATATTGCGTAAGAAGTCCCTACCGTTATTCGCCATTTCCATAACTTCAAAACAAAAATCTGCTCTTCGATCTCCATCCCCTCCCTTAATTCCTTATGCCTCGATATTTGTACGGACGATATTTATATTTCTTTAATTTGCGTAGTACTGTGCTGTGATCCTTTCCTACAACTTTGCCAAGAAGCCTGGTGCTAATTCCTTTATTTTCTTCTACATGAAGTAAAACATCTAAATCGGCATTATTTTCTTGAGCTTTTCCATCAAGTACATTATTATTTCGCTCTAAGCAGTTGCATTTATTAATATCAGCACCTTTGTCTCAAACTTATGAACGATATTTTGAACTGTTGTCTTACTTGAAATGTGTCTGTCAGAAACCTAGATCATCATCAATCATTGCTATTTTCTCTTCAATACTGTTAAACATTTTGAAATAACTAATACAAAGTAAAACGTCGATTAAAAAGTTGACAAGACATCTTATTTATTCCTGGTGGATTTATTAAGGTATGTAGCAGGTATTTAAATTCACTTTTATATTTTAAAGAGCACATCAGGGGCCGATTGGTCTTTTTTCCTCGATGGGCTAAGTCAATATCAAAAATTAATTGCCATATAAATATCAACTGAAAAACATCGACTGTACACTATTTAAAACTAATAATAAAGTATAACAATTTTGATGCAATGTTGTATGTAAAATAAAGATTTATTTTAATTTACTGGTATATTAAGCGTATAATACACAATACTGTTTAGTAATTTTATCGTATACAAAATATTTTCCGTACAATTCCAACATTCCTTGACCGCTGTTAAGAACGCTGAATAAAGATTTTCCGCACAAAAACAGTAAATTATTTCTGCCGACCACTCAGGTTTAAATCAATTTATATTCATATAAAAATAAAAATAAAAACGTACGAACTCGCATTGATTTTCCGACCCTCGGCAATAAAATGGCCTATTAAAACGTTGGAATGACGTTTTCCCCCGTTTTCTCTTCAAGGGCAAAAAGAATGAGACATTATATGGCCCCATAAAGTTAATATATCTGATGAAGAAAATCTCTGTTCTGTGAATTTATTACAGTATTTTGCAGGATTATTGCGTAGTTACCCTGACTGTGTCTACAAACCAACAAACTATGCTGTTTTATTGAGTGTAAGTCCGGTGGGTGGTTCGTTAATGGAACTTTTTATTTACTCTGACTCTGGCACAGGTGGCTTGTAAAATATTTCTGTATTTATGTCACTTATGGCAGTTTTATTCAGTGGCGAAACCTAGTAATACTTTGTATTACTAAAATTAAAAAAATAGGTGAAAACGTATAAAAGAAAACTAAACAAATCATGCATAGAGCGCAAAATTTTGAAAATCGAATATTTCAAAACCACCTAACATGACTTTGTTAATTTTTTTACAGGTAGTAAAGAATATTATATGAACTTTGCATACAAAATCTAATACCTTTTGTGAAACAATCACGAAACTTATGATCAGAGTTGAAACAAACTTAAAGTACTTCAAGTAAAATTTTACTTATGTACTTTTGTACTTCAAGTATTTTACTTTAAGTACTTTTTATTAGAGGTACTTGTACTTGATTAGTTTTTATGGGAGATAACATTTTTATTTTGATTTGACCAAGTAAATTACTTGAAATATTATCAAGTACTTGAAGTATTACGATGTAATTGAACTTGAAGTAAAAAAAAAGTACTTCAAGTAAAAAAGTACTTTAAGTAAAGAAAGGTCTGCAATAAAAAGTACTTGAAGTAAAAACAATAATTTAAGTAAATAAAAGTACTTGGAAGGTAAAAATCAACCAAGTACTGAATTTACACGCCTTTAGATAATCTGTACAAACAAGTTAAAACAATAAATACGGGCAACCGCTGCTGTTTCTGCAGCAAGACAAGGGGAATTATTACTAGAATTAGACTTTGTTCTATAAATCGGTCTTCTATCAACGTGAAAATTATAAGCGCTCTGGTCTGTGAAATAAAAAGAGGAAACCCTAGGCACCCATATGAAAACACTCGCTTTTGACAGATGTATCGATGCTTAACGTTAACGCCAACCGTTGGCGACCACAGAGGAAACCGACGGGGAAACCACATTTCCTATATTGCTTAAGGCCCAAGCGCTCACCCGAGTACGGCATTGTAGGCCTGTTGATATAAATTTACATACGAAATTTTACATTATTGCGGACATCTTATGCATAAGATCCCGACTTAAAACGGGACACTTAGCAACCCTACTTGTTTTCCCAACTATAGTTTTTACTGACTGGTCTACTTTCCAATGACGTAGGGTTCAGTCCTTAAAGCTTTTAGAGTTGTTGAAACCCCCTTTTTGAGGAATAAACCTTTACTTCCTTACAAAAATACTATTCAAGTATTAATTTGTTTTACTTGAAGTACTTTTAATTACTTCAAGTACTTATATGTACTTCAAGTACTTTGGGTTTACTTTAAGTACTTTGGTGTACTCACTTTATTTTACTCAAGTACTTTGTTACTCAAGTACTTTGGTTTAGTTCAAGTAATTTGATTTACTTCAGGTAAAATACTTGGTGGTACTACAAGTACTTTTTCAATCTTCTATTTGAAAACTGGTACATTTTAATGAATACTTGTAATTGTACTTGAAGTAATTTTTAAAAATCAAAATCCTTGGTACTTGTACCTCAGCACTATTTAAGAGTACTTTGACAGCTCTGCTTTTATGTGCGTGTGTGTGTGTGTGTGTGTGTGTGTGTGTGCGTGCGGTGCGTGTGGCAAAACACGCTGAAATATTGTTGTTGTTGAACTTGGGCAAATGACCCTATATTTTCAAAAATATAAACGACACAAAGTTATGTGTGAATAACTTCGTGAAAAAGTCATCGTAAATAAAACTTGACCTGATAATACTTTATGTGACCCGGCATAAAGATATCCCATAAAAAAGAATAAAACCGAAGCAATATTAATAAAATTTAATCTCCGCAGTAATAAAGTTTTTTCGTAAATGTTTAAAAAAATTTATTTACACCGAAATACCACCCCTTATTTGCATTCATTACGTTGGTCGTAAAAGTCGAGAATAAAAATGTTGATTTAAAAGTGGAAACATCGAAGTTTCACGATATAGTTAAGGTGCTGTTTCATTCTTACATTATTTTATAGACTTTTATTTTCATATTTTTACATACATAGTATGTTCATATAGTGGTAAACTTTTTTATTTTACTACCTCAAAGATATGACGAATGGCGTTCAAATACAATTTTACTAAATTGAAGTAACAACATAAAATATTATGAGAGATGGAAATTTTTTTGAAAAAAAATGATACTCTACTGTCAATAAAATATCTTTACAACAAAAATATTTAGGAGATGGCTTCATTTGCTTTTTTAACTCTATGTTATTAATAAACAATAGAGCTTTGAATTTTTGGGGATAAAGATTTCCTGCCATAAATCCTGGGATTAAATATAAAACCCTGATATCCTGAATACTCAATAATATTTTCATTAAAAAAACTTTACATAATATGCAAAATGCAGACATACGAAAAACTATTTAAAACAGAAAAATATTTGTTTTATAATATAAGTGCTAAAAGGACATTTTATTTTGTAAGAAGGGAATTTGGAACATGACTGAAGGCGAATCAAATAAAATCACTTTTTAGCACGTATATCATACACTATTTTTTTCTACAAACACTATTAAATGTCCAAATTAATAATTATTTTATCAAAGTCAGTTAAATACGAAATATTACTCTAGGGCGTTATTAAAAAAAATAACGCCCTAGGGCCTACAAATCATTCAATAAATAAAACAATAAATTTTCTTTATTTAAGCATTTATTATGAAAATACAAACATACTCACACAATATACTTGTCATAATAAAAATTATTTTTTAAAGTAAAACGTATTAAACTGACCGGAAAATTAAGATTTCCTATTTCCATACCCCACCGCAGTTATATGTTACTTGAAGTAATACTTTTCCCAACTAAGGGGAAGCATTAGCCAATTTAGAGCTTTCACTATCATCCACGTACCCTCGTGCTACCGAAGAACCTTCCAGCCTCCTAACCTCATTAAGCTCTCGAACTACCTCCCGCATCAGAATGAATTGTTGCCGCTGTAATCGTCTTAAACAATGACCCAGTACGCCTTAGCATCAGGTAAAACCCAAATAATATGGCAATCTTAAAGGGTATATTTCCAAATGTATTTTTACCTATAGGCTGCACAGTACATCGTTCATCACGATAGCACAAAAAAACTATCAATAGGTGTACTTTTAATGCAAAGACACATAGTCCCGAATTAACTCACATTTCACTGTCATCAATAACCAAAAAGATCCTTGCTTGCCCATTTTTACTTAGAATTTTTAAAACTTGGAAAATTCATTTTCACAAGCTCGTCACTTCTACAAGCTCCGAATACACCTATCACTAATGCAACTTTATCTGCCAAATATTTTTCAGTCGGTGCTTCTTTCAAAAATTTAACTTGTTCGCGAGTCAGAACCTTCGACTTTTAGGCTGATAATTTCCCCAAGTTGCTTTGGGAAACCCGTTCGAAAATAAAACTTTCATTACTTCTTATCTTCTTATGAACTATTATTTACAAAAATTTAAAACTTATCCAAAGGGAATTTGGAGAATATGACTCGACAAATCTTGAAAATAAGCATCAAAACGGTTTCGTCCACACGGTCCCGCAGTTTTCCGTCAGCCAGGCCCCAAAATGGAAATATTCTTTCTCGTAAATCCGCCTAGGGTTTTCGAAAAGCGCATGCTTAGCTTTAGCAGCTTTCACTAAAATATCTTGGGGGAGGGGTTTTTTTCCACTACTGACATTTTTATGCCTCAATGCAAAATTATTTTTTATGTGCTGCCTTATTGACAAATAACTTAAAACCATGGTTACCAATTTGGTTCGACAATTTTTCAGGTAAATGCTAGTACTTGTTTTTTGGTTTAAACATACATTCAAAATTCATTTAAATTTTTCATATAAAGAATATTTAGTCGGACATTAAACGTTGAAGGCACACGGGTATTAGATAATAACGCTTTCGGTCAAGTATACCCCCTCGGCCAGGCCCTCGGGAAACACACCATCGACCTCAAGCGTTATTATCCTTATAATACCCTTGATACCTTAATAACTATTAAAATCTAATTTTATCTAATTTATCTATAAAAAAAGTTGCTAAGGTAAAAAAACGAATTTGTTAATTTGTTTTTGTTGACAAGTAACGTAAAATAATTGCGAATTCTTGTTCGATGGAAAGTAATCAAGAAAATGACTAAAATATTGATAAGAGAACAAATCGACAAATTTTTCGCAGAAGCCCTGGATGAAATATATCTTAGGCAAAAAGTAGCCGCAATTTTCGGTGTATCTGGAGCCTGTCGTCGAGAAAAACTTTGAATTTAACATTAAACTACATCAAAGATTTTGAACTTCACTTATTGTGCATATACCAGACACAAAACCTAATGTGCAACACCTTGTAATTAGTGTCTTGCATGAACTATTATAAAAAGTACATAGCCCTTCGTCCAGTGAATATTAATCATTCAAGAGTTTTATAAGATGTTTCAAGAATAAATGTGCATAACTCCAGTTGAATCAACACAGTTGGTAAAATGCCTGCCCAAATGGCTAAATTTTTAAATTTGCCTGATTCTCATCTTACGCTGGACATTGCTGCCGATGTTGCTTAGCTAGTTTGTTGGGGACTCTGGTACTAACTTACTACAATTAAGCATTGGATTAAAGTCCAGTACAGTAGCAGAGGTTTGAAGACTGCTGCAAGAGAAAAAGAAATTGCGGGATCATTCCAAAACTTTGGTGGATGACATTGCTTCCTGCCAGGGTACATATCTTACCAAAGTAAATCTTGACAACCACCAATGAGATTGGTGACAGATTCAGTTTCTTAATCTAATTGTTTTTTTCAGTAATTGCACTTTAATTGAGTAAATAATTTATTTTAATCTAAGTATTATGTTTCTGAAATTTTTCTATCTGTGTTAAAAGTAAATCAGTAATTACTTTAACACCAGTTCATAAAACATTTTAGACACTGACAGCATTCCTTTAAAATCAAACTTTACTGACGTTTGTAAAAAACATTTTTATACAGTTACCTGTAGAAAAACTACATTTAAAAATTTTAAATAAGAAATTTTAATTTTACATTGCTTAGTAAAAATAAATATGGCCTTAAAAACACCAATATTTTTTTTCCTTGGGACAGTCCAAGTTGTCAATAAGTACTAACGTACTGTGGTGTTTTAAGTATGGTAAGAGATAGTTTATTCATACAGACAATCTGACATTTTCATAGTTTTAAAAGTCTATAATGACAACATTACAATACGGTTGAAAATTAAATATATTACACAACCCCACTATTTTCTTGACTACTGTACGTTATCCCCTTTTGAAAGGGTGCCTGACTGTAAACGTCTTTGACTCCTCTTAAAAATACTTTGGTTTTATATAGTATAGGGGTGAAGGCAAATGGTATATTTTAAAAGATTTTGATGTTAAACATAAGGGAAAGCTATAAAATAGGACATAAAAAAGTTAAAAGAATAATTGAATAAGTGCATTTTCTAAAATAGGTTTAACAGTTGAATTATAATTTTTAAATTCCGAAATTTTTGACACTGGGGATCTGTGCACGGGTTGGAAATTCCTCACCCCGAATTTGTTGGCACTATTTATGTCTCTCAAACGCAACAAAAGAAATATTTGACAGTGGAGAGTTATGTATAAATTGATGTTCTATAATTTTTAAAAATCTTGAGTTTCCCAAAAAATTAACTGTGTAAACTCATGGTCTCATATTAGAATTGAACGGCATTGTTTGTTCCAAGATATCCACATCCACAAATTATGGGTTGTATCATATAATGAGGCGGCTTCAAGGAAACCATATCTATCGACTTATCCAAGGCATTTGACAGTGTTTGCCACGAATTACTAAAGCGGGGGGGTGATATAATAAGTGTTTGTAAATTTTGTTTGGGGGTTTGTTATATGCCGATGGGCTAAAGTTATGCTGTTATTCGTTCTTATCAGATCGTCAATTAGTTCAACAAGAGTTAGATAGTTTAGGAGCAATGTAACACACAGTTTTTTTACTTTAACGGTAATAGATGTAAAACAATGAGTTTTTATAAAAACCGTTTACATGTGTTTTTTTTAATACAAAATAAAAATATTGCTTTGGAATCTGTGACCCATTTTAATAACTTAGGTTCTTGACGGGAAATTAAATTTCAATATACAAGTGGATAGTATTGTTTTGAGAGGTAAAAATGTTGAATTTTAAAGAAAATTTTTTAGTCACATTTGGGCATCATTCTACACTAACTTGTTAAATAAATAATTAAAAAGCGAGTTTAAAACAAACTCAAAATTTTTTTTCTCTACAAATACGGGATGTTCCACAAAGAAAAGCCACGAGATGAGATTTCTGTAAGCAGGTATGCCAAAGCTGGCGTGCTGGCGAAAAAGAGTTTTTGCATTTTTGCATAAATTGTTAACAGATATATACATGGTGTCTGTAAAAGTTTACAAAACCTATTTAGTACAAAGTTTCTTAGTTTGGGCGCTAGGGGGCCCATGATAATTTTAAAAAATCGTTGTTCTGGATTAATTGCTCATACTTTTTTTCCCGAAATTTGGAGCTGGCAGTTTATGGGGCTAGTGGAAGAAAAGGGATCAATTCGGGATTAGCCAACTGCTTTGCTTCAAAAAAGGTATTTCTAAAAAAAACCTGATTCCTCTAACGGTTATCGAGAAATTTGGATTTTAAAAATTTGTAGTAAGTTTCACCAAAAAATTTTAAGGATGTTTTTTAAAAATCTTTAAAAGCAATTACATACCCCCTTTAGACCAAATAAATTAAGCAAACTTATCTTAGCAGGTTATTTAGTTCGCACTAGACGGCGCCGAAAACCATTTAAAGACTGTTTCAGCGCCGTCTAGTGCCCAAATTTAAGCAACTTTTTAAGATAAGTTTGCTTCACTGGGCAAATTTTTATCTGGAATATGTAATGTTTTAAAGACCTTTTAGATAATCCTCTCATTTAATTTTTGGGAAAAACCCACGGCAATTTTTTAAATGAAATTTTTAAAGAAAAAAAGGTATTATCCAAATCCAACTAATATTCATATTTCGTTCAATTTTTACAATGTTTACCCTCCTGTTTCGTCAACCCCCCCACCCCTTTTTAAAAAAAATTTGAAGGGGTTCTTTACAGCACGCTGGGGAAATATAAAGGCATTTTCGAAAGATTTTCATGTCAAAAAACCCGGGTAATGATATGAAATAAAAATCAAAGAAGATGTATTGAAATGTGGGGTATGTGGCTTAAGAAGAGATATATATATTTTTAAATAGAAATAAGCTTATAGTATTGATATTTATGCATGGAAATATTTTTTATCACCACACAATTCTCTTTAAATTAACTTATTTCTTTCTTAATTTTTAAACGATTTACAAAAAAGTTTTTATTTAAATATAAAATGTAACTTTGGCTAACGGGGTATCCATTTATGTCAAGGCCTTGTAATTTTAAAGCAAAGTACCTTTCAGGATATATATATAAAAAATATATATATATATATATATATATATATATATATATATATATATATATATATATATATATATATATATATATATATATATATATAATATATATATATATATATATATATATATATATATATATATATATATATATATATACATATACAGTGTTTTTAGACGGGCCATAGAATTTAGATGGTAAATCTTTATATTTGAAATAAAATCAAAACGTGTTTTAGTACAAAAATTTCCGTAAAATGCTATGCTAAAACATGCAGTTGAAAACGCAAATAATCCTGCAATTTTTTTTAAACAAAAACTAAATCCTAGAAAAAAAAAGACCGCAACAAGAAAAAGGCAAAAAACAAATTTATTTTTTTTTTATGAAATATGTAACAACGATAATAAAAACATAATACTAAATACATTAGGTGTTTTATTTAAATGTTTTGTTCAAAGTGACCCCCATTTACTGCTAAGCAGTATACAAGAGAATAGTAGATATGTCTTCTTACATTGCATAATTGCCGTGGTGTGATACCGCGTGAAGTCTCGATAATTCTATCTTTTAGTTCCTCGATGTGTTCTGGCCGGTCTTTTACAATATCAAAGACTTTGGAGGAAAAATATCCCCAGTAAAAGTAATCTAACGGCTAGATATCAGGACTTTGAGCTGGCCATTTAAAGGGGCCAAATCCACCAATTCAGCTACCTGGAAATGTAGTATTTAAATATTATTCTGTAACTACAGCTGCACTATGAGCGGGCGCTTCATCATGCTAAAATATTATTTCGTGATTTTCTATTTCAGCCAACGCAGGACCCACCGTTTCTAAAAGTTCTAAATATTAATCAGTTGTTATTGTACCTTCCAAGAAATACTGGCAACTAATTCTATTTCCTAAAATTCCTGCCCAAACATTAACCCTCTCACGCCATTGAGTATGCCTCTGGTAAATAATATAGGGATTTTCGCGAGCCCATATCCTTGTGTTTTGTTTGTTTACCGTCCTATTGCTTTTGGATTATTATTGATTCTATCCATCCAGTACTCACAGAATTCCATTCGGGCAAAATAATCCTGAGGTAAATTTTGATCATTCATTTATAAAATTTAAATTTTTCCTGCTGTAAAACCTTATAGTAGGTACTCCTAGAACCTGTAAAACTATCCGCAAGCTGACTTAGATTTGTCGATGGATCGTCGGTTACTACATTGGCGTTTCTTTGCGTGGTACGTGTGAGTTCACAACCAGTATTTGTAAACCGTTGATGCAATCGCATGGCTGTACGGTACTCTTTTAGGAACAGGACGATCTGGATAAGTTGCAGCAAAATTATCCACAACTTTTCGACTTGATATTCCCCTTATGTAGTTTGAAACCATTTCTACTCGTTTCTGGATAGTGAAAAGGGGGCTTTTAATAAAAATGTAAATAGTTTATTGGGACAATGACTAGTAGTTTTTTTAAAAAAAACGCTGGCTAACATTTCCTGAAAATTTTTGATATGCGAGGATTGAAAAAACTATATTTTATTGAAAAATAAATCAATTTTGTTTTAATACTTCGTGAAGGTATTTTGGTACAAATGTTAATGTAAAATATTCTTAAACCTTGAAGTGATACCTGTTTCAATTTTTAGCTATAAAGTAGTAGTGGAAGTGGACCTAACATGGAGTGGAAGAATTACCATGTAAAATCCTATGGCCCCAGGAAAATTTTAGATTACGATGTTTCACACATGAATTTACACTTTTTCGCCAGGAGGAAATCAACATTACTGTTTCTCGGAATTATTTCGCAAAAATCTATCTGTACGCTCAAAATGTCCATTCCCAAACAGACCCATCTAGACTATTAGGTAAATAAAATTTAAGGTCATATTTTAACCTCCTCTTACTAAAAGAAATCCAACTTCGGCATAGCCCTAAAATATTATACATAAAGCATTGAAAAATGCCAAATTTGAACTTGCCGACCCCCACATATGCATTTTAATACCTCCTTTGTATAATTTAGCATAAAAGGTAAATTTCCAAAGGTTTATGTTGCATTAATATTTAAGTAAAACTAGTACTTTGTTAAAAAGATACACAGTAACATCTAAAAAGTTTTAAATGTATTCAATGAATTATTTATACCGCCTTAAAAGAACCCATTATAAAACCGGGCTTTATATGCATTTTATTCAATTTTTAAATTCAGTCTATCCCGATTCTTTGCATAAATTTTTTGTCTTTGCAACTTTTTCGTCGAGCCATTAAATTTTTAGGTTTATTTTTATGTTTATCTGTTTGTTTATCTGAAAGATCGGAATTAATAATTTATGTTAGACGGACCGGAATAGATTTAGATTTTATCTGAAATTGCTTGTTTTTGTTTAGATAAAATGAATGGTCGAAATGGAGATAACTTCAAACTTAAAAATAATGTTCGGTTGGGCCATGAATTTATTTCATAACATTAATTTTATTGCTTTTACTTATTTTATTAGGAGCGCTTTTTTTAACCTACATATGAAAGGATGATTCAAAAAATATATTTCTTCGCTTAAAGGGAGATTCTTTGGTCAAAAATAAGAGAAACATTTTATATAAAAATATCTTTAAAATGGTTCCGTTGCCATTTCGGCAAAAATATTTGTTAGCAGTTTTAGAAATGTTTTTAAACTCAAATGTATGAGATAAAAGCAGAACTAGACTAGACTTTTCCTGAACGGCTAATTTGTAGCAGCGGTACCATACCATGGCCTGCAAAGTCACCGGATTTGATTCCCTGACTTTTTTTGTGGGGCCAATTAACTCAAATAATTGACAGGTATCCAAGTAGAGAGGCCTGTATATTTAGTTAAGTTATGCAAAACATATTTGACATTACTAACTCCATTATATTTTTTTTTTTTTTTTATAAAAAATAAAATATCTTTAAAAATGGTCCTTGAATTTTAAAAAAATTTTAAAAGAAGTTAAAAATGTTTTTCTTTTTTGTAAATGAGAACTAGATAGACTTTTTAAATTTATTTGTGCAGGGTACCTAAGGCCCCTAAAAACCACCGGTTTGACTTTTGACTTTTTTAGGGAAATTAAAATTTTTTAAAGGGTTTAATAATGCCTTAAATTTAGTTATTAAAAGGGAAAATATTCGAATTACTTATTTATCGAAGGTATTATCGAATGTTAGGACGGAGTTTTATAATCGGTTCAGGTATTGTAAAGCTCAGCAGAGAATATCTTTAAGCATTTATTAAAATGAGAATGATTTTAAGTTTATTTTTGAGATTGATTTGTTGTTATTAGAATTACTATTAATTTCATTTATTTTAAGAATGTTGTAAGTTTATTTTTGATTATCTTTAGGCTTTAAGTTTGATAAAAATTCAACACCTTCTAATTACTGTGTATTAAATAAAACAGTGATTAACAGGACGCATAAAACGAAAATATCGTAAAAATTCCAAAAATGCAAATGACATCACTACATTAACGTCCGGGGTCTGGCTGATACTGCTGATACTTTCGTCAGCGTTTAGCTCACATCCCCACATGCAGAATTAAAATTCCCCACATTTCCCACTCTATAATAGCGCGATAATTTAAATAAACTCTTTAATTTGAAACTAAATTTAACGAAAAATAATACCACTCTTTACAGAAATAAAGACAGATGGTAATAAACATTAATAATTCTATTTAAATATAAATAAAATATTAGAAAACAAATAAAATCATTTAGAAATTATACTCGTTTAAATTATTTAGAATTTTTTTATTAAAAATTGTTGATGGCTCGATTTTTTAATTTGTCCCTTTATATTTATAAAATTTCTCACGTTTTGGGCAATTCCCGATGGATCGGCAACACTGCTGCCGGGTGCCGATCCCTATCCGCCTAAATGTCCTGCCTGCGGTATTCCCCCTTCTTGTTGAGCCGGTAGAGGGGAATCGGCCCATGCACATTTTCTGTCTGTCTTTATTTCTCTAAAGCCTTTGCCTACAAAATTAATATCTCCGTTTTTTGCACTCAAAATATTTGCATCTAAAAAATTGGTTTGCTAGCCATGTATATAGGGGTGTCATTACCTAAATTGACGACGTTTTAGTCCGAAAACCCCAAAAAAAACTTTTAACAAATAAGATAAAAACATTATTTAATTTTTTTATTAAAACAGTTTATGTCTTTGTGATTTATTTAACAATGGTTGTCAAAAATTTACAAAATCGAGTAAACCACAACACAACAAATAAAATTGTCAAATAATTATGAAGGTATGGTACGTTTCACAATGATTCGTGGATTTTTTGACCGCAATAAAATTTAAATTACAACCCTCAGTGGAAAACCCAACCATAAATAGGTTGCCTGACAAATATCTATTGTGAGGGCACCACATCTTTGAAAGGTACAGGTCCTGATTACCTACTAAAATTAATAGTTAGGTTAGCTATTTTGGATGCTTAATAATACACACGAAAATATCTTAACAAACTCCAAACGACTGATGATCTAAGACGAAAAGTCCCTGCTTCATATTCAACACGTGCAATTTGCCTATAACCTACATAATATACCAAAAAGTAGGTACAAAAAAAAATTAAGTCCGGACCTACATGCGGGTACCCAAAGTATATTGAGTTTTACGACTAACAGAAGCAGGTAAAACGAGAAATCAACGAATTATTGTGAAACGTACTGTACTAATAAATTCTACACTCTTTCTGAGCTAATCTGGTCAAAGAAATAATTAGGAGCTCTTCGTCGACTTCTTTTTATTCTTTATTATTTTCCAATTAATTGGGTTTTCCTTGACACAAAGAGTATGCGGGTTTCACCCGGACCCATTTTAAAATCCGCTTCTAGACGCCCTCATTTATATTTATTTTAATTATGGACCAAGACGTAGAGAATGTGCTGTTCTCAATGGTAATACTTTTGGTATTAAAGCAGCATTTTGAAATATTATTCCCGAAGATGATCTTTTAAAAGTAAGATGCTAAAATTTTTCCCTGTTATTACAAAAACAGTTTTTCTTTACTTCTTTATTCTTTATTTGCATTAGGCATCCCAAAATTATAGAGCCATTAATAACATAACAAAAATTAATTAGGAGGTAGGCAAAACATTTTTAGGAAGAGTGAAAATAAATCTAACCCTAAAAAAATATTAAGAAACAAAAAAAAATTGTGCATGACGTAGTCCAGTAACTAAATACCTTAAAGTACCCAAAGCTGTAAATAAATTTGTACATTTATTTGTGGCATTTAGGTCTTCGCGGATGCTTTTGAGCGAGAAAAAGTTTATCACGATTCCGACGTAAGAACCCGCTAAAAATGGCCCACCAAAGTCCCAAAAATGGGTTTCCCGCGACTATTTGCTAAAATATGCGAATTAGAGAATTTTTGTTCAGACAAAAAATGAAGATTACCTCGAAATCTACAAAAATGGTCCCTACCATTTTTTTTGCAAAACCAATATTTTTCTCAAAAACGGCCGTCGAAAAATCCATAACATTCCACACTGGATAGATGTGGTAACTAAAAAATGTAGATGGGCAAAACAATTTTTTATCAAAACGCAAGAAAGATGGTGAAGGAAATTTTCTAGGATCATTAAACACTTGCTAAGGTCTCATTATAAAAAAAAATGTTAATAACAAACCATTTTTTTTTAAATATCAATAAATTAATGAGTTACTTTTAAAATATTGTAAAAAAAACTTTGACCGCTTTTTTTTAATATTCCAGGAAAATTAGAATGGATTCAAACTCATATGCAATGATAGGTACGGGTTTTCCCATTTCGATGAACTTTGATTGATGAAAAATGTACATTATTGCCCGAGTAATGAAACAATTCGTCCGCCGCTTATAAGTAAATCCATGAAGATAGCGGCATTCTAGCGGTAGAGCGGCAGCTGAAATGAGGGGACTTTTGGGTCCCGTTATCTCGAAAACTATCGATTTTTAAAAAAAAATTATAAGGACCATTTTTGTAGATAACAAGGCGATCTTCATTTTTTGTCCAAACAAATATTATCCAATTCGCATATTTTTGCAGATATTAGCAGGTGGAAAGCAGCACTTTTCCGCACGCAATTTAGTTTGGAAAGTGTCACTTTTCCGCACTAGTGCGGAAAATAATCACTTTTCCACACTAGTGAGGAAAAGTAAACCCTTGCAAATTTTCACTTAAACAGGTACTTAAAATGTTTTTTAATTCTGAAGTTTGACTTAGTATAATTCTATTATTGGCATAGTATTCTTTTTATTTGTACAAATTAGGTGTAAAATCAACGAAATTCAGTAAAAATTAATATTGTTTTAAAAACATTGTTAAACCTGCTTGTTTGACCGGTGCCGGTGTCCATATTATAAAAGATCAAAGTCATTAAAAGTCATCAAAAATTAAGTGTCTTTAGTACATTCTGATCAGTATCGTCGATTTTGAATAAAAAACATTTCCCATGGAGTCTTCTGACGAGGAATCACCTGAATCCATTCTCAAAGCAGCCTAAATAGCAAATTTAGATTTGTTGCCGTCCAAGTCGAGGCACAGGTACGAGAAAGAATATACACGCATTTACAAGCTGGTGTGGCGAGAAAAAATCAAAAGTATGAAAGAAGAAGTTTTTATGGCATATTTCACGGAACTGGCTAAAACATGTAAACCCAATACCTTATGGTCAAGGTATTTCATGTTAAAAAGTGTCATTAATATCGAAAAGAACATGGATTTAAGCAAATATTTCAAAGTTACATAATTTTTGAAGAAGCAAAATGTGGAGTTTAGACCCAAGAAGGCCAAAATTTTCTCGAAAGATGAAATAGCAAAATTTATTAATGATGCTCCAAATGATGTCTATCTTGCGATGAAGGTAGCTACAATTTTCGGACTAGCTGGTGCGTGTCGTCGAGAAGAATTGATGAAAATTAGCATTGATGATATTAACGATAAGGGGAATCTTTCAATTGTAAATATTCCAGACTCCAAAAACCATTCTAGCCGAAGTTTGTCATTTCCGAGGAAATTGAAAATGGAAAATATTCAGCTTTGTATAGAAAGTATTCCAGTTTACGAAAGCCGGAAACACCACACAGAAGATTTTTGTTAATTACAAAAAAATTGGCTTGTACTGTCCAGTGCATAGGAATAAATACTTTGGCAAGATGCCCCTGAAATAGCTGCCTATTTACGTCTTCCAAACCAAGAACTTTACACGGGACATAGCTTTCGCCTTTCATATTAAAAGACTTGGACGTTGGAAGTCATCATCTGTTGCAGAAGGCTACCTAGAAAGCTCTACGAGTTTTAAGAAGGACTATCAAACAAAATATTATCCCAAAATTCATCTACATTTGAACACAGCAAAACGCACTCAAGGCCCATTGTACCGTCTTCTAGCAAGAACAATGTGTCTCTGTTACCTGTAACGACGACCGGTTCAATTGCACCTCAACGGCAATCTCGAACTCCGGGGAAATTTCCCCACAACAACTTGCCTCTGCACATTTGCAAAATGCTACCAACTTTATTTTACGATTAATGTTGTTAGTAATAATAAGTAGAAAAGGTAAAAATAAATATTATCTAATGGTTGTCTGGTTTGACTTTTTCCACACACTCGAAAAAAAAATGTTGTATTTAAACGTACGGAAAGTGTTTTTTTTCCCCCCTTGACGGCTTACCCGAACCCATTTCCCGCTTTGTTTTTTAATTGCCCGCGTGCGGAAAAGTATCGCTTTCCGCACTTGTTAGGTAAATAACTATTTCGGGCCTTGAGGGAGATTTATGTTTTCACTTTATTTTAATTCAAATCGTAAGAAATACAGAGCTACTAAATAAAGATAAAATTAAAATATATTTTCTAGTTTTTTATTTCTTCTTAAAATCTGCTTTAAATAAATTAATATAAAATTAGGATATACAATAAGTATTTCATCTAATGAGTTTTTAATTACACAAAGTAGGTTAGTATTCTTAAATAATTTTATATATATATATATATATATATATATATATATATATATAAAAATATATATATATATATATATATATATATATATATATATATATATATATATATATATATATATATATATATATATATATATATATATATATATATATATATATATATATATATATATATATATATATATATATATGCAAAATTATATTAAATATATGTATTAACAATAAATAATACAAATTATTTATTGCTTATGATATTCAATGATTGTAATAACTGTATTTTTCAAGGTATGTTAGTTCACTGAGGGCTCTCTGCCCTCTATCTCAAAAACGATGTATGAATTTTTTTAAACAAAATTTGTTGCAAAGTTTATGCCCTTTAATTTTTATAATAAATGTTAACATTACCGGAGCTAAAGAAACCGCGAAAAAATTGATTTTTGTGACCTTTGACCTTCAATAACTTACGGCGCGACCCGGGGTTTTATGGGACTTTAAAGACAACTTTTAGAATACCAAAAGAAAGGTGTATACGAGTTTACAGCTTATTATATCTTATTCCGAGGTGAAATCCCTTTTATGACTGCACTAGAATGTTTTCTTAATCAGTTTTTCGCTGTAACTATTCTGCTTTAAATCCCTCTTATATTAGCAATTTATTTTTAAAGTTGTGTACCAATTAACAAATGATCACAATTAAAGTCTAAAATGTTACTGTTATTCCTATTTTATTCTTCCAAACCACAAAAAGTTGACGTTAACGTTATTGAAGTTTTTAAATATCGTATGTCAATTTTTACAAATACATTTTAAAATGCTCGAGCGAGGAATTTCAAAAACTTCGTTTAAAACATTTTAACACCCATTATTTTTTCCATTTCATCCCCTATATGTTTGCACAGGGTAAATGGAATTTTCCAACAACCATTTTTCTTCCTGTTTCCCTTTAAAATCGATCTTTTATTTTAGCCAGTAAAGTGTTCTCCACCCCCTCACACTTTAAAACAGGAGCGTAGATAATCAAATACATAAAATGGATAAATACATTGATAATACAAGTTGTTTTTTTATTTATGTTATAAAATTGTATACGAAAAAAAAGGAATAAATGTTATAACATCACTTTCTCTTCTGTTTTCTATATCAATAAACCTATAAAAACATTTAGAGGGAAAAATTTAATAGTAATTTTATTGTGATACTATCAATACGGGTCGTTTAAAGAATAAAAAAAACAAAATGTTTTTTTTTTATAAAACTTTCTGGGGAGATTTTTCCGTATATAAAATCATAAAAAAATAGTGCTAAAAGTTACCGATAACTTTCATGAAAGCTTGTTAACAAGCTTGAAGAATTTGTATAACAAGCTTGAATGAAAATTATCTGGTTAATTTTTATGCACAAGCGGTATTTAGGGAGAATATTTTTAGAATGGTAAAATATGGGAGTATTATACTATTAAAATGGTTTTTTTTGTCATACAATTTTCAATTTTATGCAACATAATTAAAACTATAACTGAAATAGTATTTTTAATTACTTTATCTATTTCTTTATCGTGTATATGACCCAATCGACACATTTTGACTGATTTTGACTTTTCTAATTGACAATACAAACAAACAGGTTCGATTGTTCTGTGTTTGTTAGTAAGTGGAATTACCACGTTGTCTAGGCAACGTGAAATTTTTGCTAAAATTTTTTGATTTTTAACGTGTCTTATGGGAATATTTATACATGAGTGAAATATTCGGCAAAATATTTCGATTGTATGAAGGTTTGTTACTTAGCAATTTTGTGAATGACATTTACAACAAAACCACGAGCCGTTAGGCGAGTGGTTTTGTAAAAAATGCCATGAACGAAATGGCCATAAAAGCCACAAACTTAAAGAAAACAAGACAAATATTTTACCTAGAATTTTTTTTTCGAATGATATTCGACAAGACTATTTCTCGAGAAAACGAGCCAAATTTTTTCTAGAAACGCAGTGTTTATTGTCAGACTTGTCAGAATGACAATTGTTTTTTTCTTTAACCTAACATAATTTTTTCGCTGAGAAACCATCATGTTGGTTTTTTCCAGGTAAGTGCAGGTAAAAGTTTTGCCAGTATAAAACAGGTAGTTACTACGACATTTTGCCAGCGTAAAACACTCTAGTGAAATAAGTCGCATAGAAAAATCGGAAAAACCACTAAAATTTACCGTTTTTTTTTAAATTCATACCTTGTACCCTTTTAAAGATACGGATCTTACGGAAAATGATATATTGTTTAAACAGGTTAATAGCATATGCTATCCAACAGCATATTGGTAATGTCTCCTATAGCACGACCCAACTTTAAAATGTATGCCGAATCACGGTAGAAAATGAAAATGTCCCATTGATTTGCTTATAAAAGGATGGACATTCTGGTTAGACAACACATGATGAATATGAAAGCTTCTGAATTCAGTAGATTTTGTCATGAGTCAATGTCTCCTGTTTTTTAAAGTCATCGTGTCGATGTTGTTTGTTTCAGTTTGCAGTTTAGCAACACCATCTAAACTTTGCTCGTGGTTACTTCTGATTAGTAGTAATTTCACAAAAAATCTGAATTTTGCTTCAAACTAGAGACATTAAAGTATTTGCATAAGAAAATTGTTTAGTGAAAAAAATTTAACTGGCTATAATTTTTAGAAAAACATGGATAATTTGACAATAAAATTTAATCAAATTCACAAAAAAAAGTAGAATATTTGTTTGGCAAAAGTTTTATTTTTACCTAAGGGGAAAATTCTAAAATCAAAATTTGGGGAAATTTCTCGCAACAGATGGTACTAAAATCAGACGGTTTAATATTGAGCACGTTATTTCCTAACGCAGCAGGAGAGAATGTTGACCCTTTATGGGCAAGTCGTTGGGATATTGTCTTTAGTGATTCGACATAATTTTTCTAAAGTTAAGTAGTGCTATAGGAGACAATGCCAGTACGCTAACCCACAAGTAGTTTTTTTTTAAATCGCAGTTTAAATATTTATAGTGATATTTTGGACGACGCAGTATAGCAACTGTAATTCTCCAATTTAAAATTATTAAACGGATTACCAAATGTCTAATTTTATTTTACAACTTGTATATCTTCGATTTTTGTCAATATTTAGCGAAAAGTGTGAAAAACGGCTCCGAACATTGCGCTAAACGCGCGATCTTGCCCTTGGAGCGGTAAAGTAAGAGTCAAAGCAAGCCAGGACAAATGTACAGTGCGGTCCATTATGAGTGTACCCCCAGGTTTTTGCCTTTTTTTATTTTAAAATTTTTTAACCCAAAAATTCATTAAATGGAATAGCTCAATTAAATCGTTTAATTTTTATCAACAAGAGTATGCCAAAACAAAAATTTATCTAGACAGATTAAAAGGTAACTCATTTTTATATTTATATACAGGGTGCCACTAATTTTTTTTCCAAAATTTTTGAGACTGCATATCTTGAAAACTAATCGTTCAACCGCCACAATTTCTATTGAGCCTATTAAAAATATTTTCAAACTATGAAAAAAATATAGGCGAAAACTAGTCATTCTATTAAAAAAAAAATTGACGAGTTTGCGATAATTGCCACCACGAAAAAAAATTTTGGGTCATAAAAAACTTTGAGCTATCCCATTTAATAAAATTTTGCTTTGAAAATTCTAAAATAAAAAAAGGGTAAAACCTATATCCACTTATACAGTTGTGGAAAGTTTAAAACCGACGTTCCGCAAGTGAAACAAAGAAAACAAATAAACCACTAAAACAGAGTGAGATCGAATTTAAACTAGGACATACGCGCAAAATAGTTAAACAGCTGTATGACGAAGGTGCCGTATGCCTCGCTCAGCTCTTCCCTTTTCGAGACAGCGCTTGATACAATATCGTAACATTGCAAAGCTTTATCTCACTTCTTTCACACAGTTAAAGAGGTTGTCCGTTTCTGTTTGATACATTATACTTTATCCCTATCGGTTTTGGATTTTCCACACCTGTATAGATCGCTTGGTACACTATTAAAAAAATTCCATGCATCTGTATGTGTTAATTTTTAGTAATATTCCTTAAGTAAAGAAATGCCACACTCAAAAATGCGTTTATTTAATACTCAAAATAAAAAAAAAATATTTTCAAGCTTATTATCTGCCTCCGACAATGACCCTTTATTGTCAGACAAGAAAAGTTGCACCACAATGGTTTAAAACGTACAATCAACATGAATTTAAACATTCTTCGCTTGTCGAAATAGCTCTAAACGAGAGAAACATGGTTAAATTTGAAAAGATTTCTTGCTTTAATTTGTGTTTTAAGTGTTTTTCTCGTTTAAATTGTAGATTGGTAATCAAGCCGATTGGATTAATTTGGGTTTCGTAAAGTTTTAAGTGAAAGGAGGTCGCTTTTATTAATAATTAAACAGAAGGTTAGAAAGTTATTATTGCTAAAGATAAATAAAACAGAAATTTTTAAAATGCTGAACATGAGAAAAGAAAACAATTTACAAAGATATTTAATGAAGCATATAAATAACAAAAAAACAAGACTGGGCGATATTAAAAAGTAAAAATATTTTTAACAAAATAACACACAAAATGGACTTAGGACTTTGCTTTAGAAATAAAAATAAGATTTTTTGTTTACAGAATAACAGAACTTTCCCTTTTTTATATTTTTTAATAATCTTATTGCAAGTGAAAATATTTCTATCAAACTTTCTGATAGCATTTTTTTAAATCTTGGGACAGTCTACGAAGGCTGAGGCCTAAGTACTAACACACTGTGGGTGACTTAAGTGTGGTGAGGGGGAGTTTGTTCACACTGGACTTAAATATTTGAGATTTGCAGGGGAAGGGAAAATTTGTGCGGGTAGCAAGTACCATAGTCTGGACTATCGGTATGAAGGAATAAAGAAAGCGAAAAGTTCGGGGCCACCTCAGTTCAACTTTAAAAGGATGCATAAAAGTGGCACTACGTGTTGCTCTGCTAGGAGCTGCCAGAGAAGGAATTATACTGGCCGATAAGATTAAATGACTCTTTGTTCTGCAGAAATGGCCACAGGGTTTCAAGTTCCTAACTAAAATGTAAGTATGATTTTTTTTAACTAAATCCTCGACGCACTTGCACTAAAACAGGAAATTTTTCCTCAAACATATTTTTTTAACAAAATAATTTAGGTATATTTTAGTCAATAATTAAAAAACCGGAGAGATTTTAAATAAAAAATGTATAGAAAATATTCTTTTAAGAGATAATTCAATATACAACAAAATGTTACGATAAAAAATCAGGATAAAAAAAAGTTAAGACACGTACCTAGGATTTTTTTTACCTAGTTTGCAAAATAATTCTTATACTTGATTTGCTTCTTAATTTAAAAAATACCAATATAAAGTTTATTAATGAAAATATATACTGTAAATCTAAAAACCTAAGTTTTCTAACACAAAATAAAAAGTTACCATGACATTTAAAAAAAGTAAGTTAAGTGCAATATTCATATTTTTACTTACTTTTGTGGTTCATTGGGATCTCGCTTCTTTTTCTTTTTTTGTACTTTCGGTTTTTTCTGTGCTTTTGTTAAACCTGGATCGGCTGGTTCGGGGCTGGGCCTCTTCATAGCCGTTATCTAAAAAGAATAGACCAAATGTTACAAAAATCTGAATCAACAAACAACTAAACATTTAAATTATAAAAATGTTATGTAACAAGAAAGAAAATAAAAGCAATGATTAAAGTATCCCACACACTAAAAAGTATAAAATAACAGTTATATGATTTATTAAGGTCCCTAGTATACCATTCCTACATTTAACTATTAAGCCACTAACTTACCATCGCTGGATGTGGTGTACTGTCATCACTATCGTCACTTGTAGTGTGTTCTTGTCCTGGCGCAGGAGGGCTATTGCCTCTTCCTTGGGGATGTTGGGGCGATGCCCCGTATGGTCCCATCGACCCGGGAGGCGGTTGCCCATGACTCATCATCATCTGCTGATGTTGCTGCTGCTGTTGTTGTTGGTGGATCATAAGAAGTTGATTGTTGTGTTGTTGCTGAAAGAGTAATACAATACCGTTTTCTTAGATTATAACGGGATATCTTATTTCCGAATGTATTCAGAATATTTAGTTTTTAAATTTTATATAATTCGATTCTCAATTTTATAACTCTGTCTTCTTTTAAAGGAAACGAATTAATTTTTAAATTAGTTAAAAATATTTATACCCGTTTTGCACGCCTTATTTTCACCATTATACTTGTTGACAGTTCCCTTTTTTAATATGTCAACTTTATGAATTATCGCATACATTGCCTTCTTGACTTTAGAATCATATCAACTCATAATTGCCCTATTAATCAGCTTTTTACCTTTAATAGGCCATTTCATCACCATTTTTTTTTGTGCGCATGCGTTAGTATCAGCCATTTTTTTCGTACTGTCTTTTGTAAACAAGCATGTTAAAGGGCCTGTAAACACATAATTAAAATAAAAAAATACTAAAGAAAGTATAGTTATTGAAGAAAAGAAATACGAAAATAAAGAAAAAAGTGCCTTAATTAGCAAATAAGTTTTTTAATCGATTATTATTATGATATCAGTACGAAAAGGAACGACGGAGCGGTGTTGTTATGGAGTATGTAAGAGTGATACACGCTATAAATCATTTAAATATAATACATATTATTTTATATAACAATATAACAATTGTATATATGTGGTAGCCCTAATTAGAATAAAATTATAGATACTTTTTGTATAGTAAACAAGTAATGATGCCTAACCTCTCAATCAGCTCACTTCTTTTTCCTTTTTGAGGACGTCGATGATATTTGAGCCACCTTTTTAATTGCGTACAATTATGGGCTTCAACTGAATTATAAATCAGTGAAGCACAATCAACGATTTTTTCTAGTAAATGATTTAATTGGGGAGATAATACTGCATTCCCAGCCATTGTCGATCAAAGCAGTACGAAACTTATGAATTGCCGCTATTTCAACATGGCGACTGCGCTTGCGCTTGTCACATGATGAAAAGGCCTATTGCGGGGCTGCTTGATAGCTTCCTCTATTGGTTATAAATAAAATGCTTAAATTACTAAAACTATTAGACAAGTTAGTACAGTGACCGCCATAATTGTCGATCCATATGGGAAATATTTTTATTTCTTATTTAAAAAAAAATTCTTGATAAAAATCTTTGCTTCTCTCTAAACTCACCAAAAACTGATTAAAGTTAGAATAAACTTTATCGTATATGGAGTAGGTACAAATTAAAAAATAAAGCATAAGAAAAAAACTACCTTTATTTTTAAATTAAGAGAAAAATTATATGGAACAAACCAAAACTTGTTCAAAATAAAAAGTTGTCACCTGGCAGGTAGAATGTCCTAGAGCAATGATCTGCCTCTTGGACAATAGCTCATTTTGTATATAAATATTGCTCGGTTAAAATCTTAAAGTGCCGCTTTAGCCATGGCTGCATTTTTATGTTTAGATATTATAAAAAAAACATTGTACAAGTTCTTATAGTGCCTCAAATACCTACTTTTAAATATCACGTATAAGTGATATTTCTTACCTGCTGACTGGGCGACATGGAATAATTGGGCTGGGGGCTATGATACTGCTGGCCTACCATTCCATGTTCCGGTCCAGAGAGATACAAGGGTTGCTGGTAGCCCCCCGTGGGATCGTGCATACCCATAGCATCCTGCTGCTGGTTCATTTGTTGATTCATTTGTTGCATGCCCTAAAAAGATATGTATTCTTTAATCGGTGCTCGTTTCTTTTTGACTAAAATTTTTATATAAATAACACTACAATAGATGTATTTAACGTCTATATAATATTGTGAAGACATTGATAGTAACATTTTTTTTGTCTTGAGACAATCCACGAAGTCTTAAAAGTCTAAGAACCATTCTAACTGTAGGGAATTTTTACGACCTCAGACCATGGTTACAAATGTTGGTATTTGGTATTTCTGGAAAGGCAGTTCGTCCGATTAAGTAAACTCGAGTACTCTTCACATTGAAAAATCTATTAAAAAATTATGATGAACCACTTCGAAAGTTTGCCTTCAGGCGTAGAACTTGCCACAGTACGTGCTACGGAATCATTATTGCAAAGAAGTCGCAATCGAAATGTGAGAAAATATACAATAAGTATTTGATATGGATAATGACAAAAGATAAATTCATTGTTACATTTTTACTATTCGCCAATTAAAAAATGTAACCCAATTCCTATATTCACGGCTAAAGATTTCTTTATTCGCGGATCTTATCGGTACGTCAGTACATACACATTGATAAAAAGCATTCTAATACGTAGATATTCAACCGAATCTCTTTGTAAACGCGTCGTCAAATGGACTAATATCGTAAATTGCGAATAAAATAGGACGAGGTGGGTTCAAACAGATAGAATCAAGTGACATTCAGAAGTTGCTTGAATCGCAAGATGGAGATTTGACTGAAACCGACTTGGAGGAAATGTTAAATTCACAGCCCTTTGAAGAAGAGGCTTCAACAAGCACAGGAAACGTGACATTTAGTTTTTAAAATCTTGGTGAAGGTTTAGGAATGGCAAATGAGCTTTGTGATTTCTTTATCAAAATTGATCCGTCTATGGAACGAAGTCTTATTTTTAGGAGGCAAATTGCTAATGCCACTGCTGAATATCAGTCTGAATTGAAAGAGCTTTTAAAAACTGCCAAGCAAAAAAAAAATACAAACTTCTTTAAACCATTCCCTAAGGCTAAAGATAATAATTGATCAATATGACCAAAAACTTTAATTGAATTTATTTTTTTATATACTTGTTTTTTATTTTGTCACCTAGGAACGTATTTCCTATAATCTCATATAAATTACTATTTCATATTTAGGGTTTCTTTATTCGCGGCATATTTACGAAACATATACCCCGCGAATAAAGAGCTTTTACTGTATTTTAAAGATCAAAATCAAGGATTGTTTTAAAGAAATATAAAAAAGGTGTAATTAATATTCATTAAAATTTGTAGTGAAAATTTGTATCAAAAATAGTATTAAATTTGTAGTTTTTTTTTTAACTGAAACTAGTTGTGTTCTAGAGTAATAAGTAAACGGTGGTAGATAATAGTCCATCAAGTATTAGGATCAGTAAATGTTCCTTACTGGTTGATGATGTGTTAAGAGATCGAGACGCAGTTTTGGTTATCTCCAAAACAACAAAATCCAGTAAGAGCTTACTGTCCGTGATACTTAGGCAATTTTTTGCACGCTCAAAATATTAAGTTGATTATAAACATAAAAACAGACGAAATATATTGTTGGGTATATCAAACATCTAAATCAAATACCTGGTTTGTTGAGTTTCTATGTCAAGAAATTTAGTATTTGTCATTAATATCACATTTGTCACTTTGTCAACTTGCTCGTTTAATTCAACTTTGTGTGAGATACCTATAGTGCAGCAAAAAAGTGATGATTCTTTGGAGAATGCTTGGAACGCAGGAACTTTTGCTATTATTCCCGACAAACGCATCGAAAATATGAGAGAAACTGATTTTTTTATGTTTTCAAATTACTGATCGCTAACCGATTACTTACCGATCAGTAATTCGTAAACATTACTTTTAGATGACATAATTTTATCAGTAAAGTTGCAATATTACCTAAGCATGCAAAAAACAATATAAAGACAGGGTAAACAAATAAGGTTTAAAACATACATACACATACCGAGTTTATTAAACTGACTTCTCACTACATTTCCTCGACAAACAGATGGAGCACTGAACGCGATGCGACGTCTGGCGAAGTTAAATATTAAATATGTTTCATATTTACAACGAGAAGATGTATATCTTATTACGAATTCTGCAAAGCATATTAAATTGTTCCGATGGTTTATTTATAACTTGGTTGTGTGTCCGTGTCGAGTAGCAGATGTAAACTAAACGAAATTGGTATAGAAATGTGTAATTTAAGGAACCTTAGACCAGTGAATGACTATAGACGTAGCATTCATGGTGGTCATAAATAAAGGCAAGCTCATGGACAAGCCCAGGTCCCTTTTGAAATTGGTTTTAAAAAATACCTGCGATCTTGTACTTTTATCGATGATTTTTAAAATATGTTTTGAAATTTAACAAGTATTAAATATAATTTAGAAATCATCAATGAGCCACTTCCATAAACTTTATTTTGATCTAAAAGTATGTCAAATCTCTTTCATTGCCTATTAAAAAACCATCTCTTAAATATCTTTTCTCAAAAAAAAAAAAGTTTTGGCGTAATAACGATTTCAAATTCACGTCTGGACTCTAAATTTGTCGTCAGACCAAAAAGCCGTGTGACGACACAAGGGTTGCTGAGTTCGATTATTATTTTTTTTGCTTCGTTAATTTATTTGGTTTAAAGCAAAAAAAATCATCGCGTTTCTTTAGTCTAATTTAAGATAAATCGGTTTAATGTCAATTAAATATGCAACATAATATATGTTAAGGGTAATTACACCGTCAAAATCCATCGCAATTATCACAAAAGACATAATACATTTCACAAGAAACAGGTTGAAGCTTTAAAAACAGTTTATTATCTTTTGAGAGAAACACTTCGTATTCTGATTAATAACTATATCTCTTCATTTACCCAATGCCAACGCTTACGCTCCATCGCTGTATTCGCACGTCGATGTCGTGGTTGGGCCCAGTAGGATCCTTTGGAACATGCGCTGAAGTTGCTGGTTATCAGCATCTCCTGTTGCTAGCGTATGGAACGCAAGGAAGTTTAAAGGTGTATGGAAGCCCAATGCTATGGCCCATTCGATCAAAAAATGTCCAGCCCAGTATGAAAATAACTGTCAGAGTTGGCCCCGCCGATTCTGCGCAATAACAAAATTCCACGACATAATTTAATGTGTTGCCTACTTACACACTGATAAATCAGTGTGAAGTTAGCCAACACATTATAATTTTATGAGAGCCGGAGTACCGTTTTTTGGATTGATCAAAACCTTCTTATTTTAGTGATTATTGTTTATTAAATTGTGACTATAATTTTGTGTTTATTGTTTGTTACTTATAATATCGTAACAAAATGACTAGAGGTTGTATGGTTTTGTCTTGCAAATCAAGGTAAATACCCGTCTTTTAACTTAGGTAGTATTTTATATTTAAATTAGGTGCTTCTTATAAGACGTAGCGTAGGTAACCGAATAAATAATAATATATCAATTATGAATAATAGAAAATGAAAATTTCATAGGAAATATTGGTGAGAAAAGTAAGGCAATCTTAACTATCTTTTAGATGATTTCCACAATGTTTGTGTATTTCTGTGGATTATTAAAAAAAAATAAGGTTTACATTTAGGTACTTTTATTTCATTTAATAATTTAGTACACTCTTTTAAAGGATCAAAATTATTGATTACTGGGCAGACCAGGCAAATTTTAATATATACAGGTCCCTCTAATTGAATGAAAGAAAGTACAATTTTGGTACGGTTTTTTGGGGCGCTGATTACAAATCTAAAAAAATCGGCAATGTTTCGTTTTCGAGATATTCATCATTAAATTGAAAATCAAACTAACCTTATTTACACTATTCTCTTCTTTGAAAAATTTTGATTTTTACTAAATTCACACAATATTTCACAAACACCTTTAAAAACTTGTTTTTATGTTTATTTACACCTTTTTACACTTTTATTTTAAGCAAATATGGCTGCTGCCTTTGAACATAAAAGTTCGCAATTTAATGGAAAAAAGATGTAAAATAAATAAAAATACAAGGTTTTAAAAGGTGTTTATAAAATATTGTGTGCCACTTTAGTGTAAAAATCAAGAATTGTGTACAAAAAGAAGGGAGAATATAGTGAAAAATGAGGTTAGTTTAATTTTCAACTTTGATGATGAAGATCTCGGAACCGAAACGTTGCCGAAAAGATATTTTTTCAGATTTGTAATCAGTGCGCCAAAAACCCCTGTATACCAAATTTGATCAAAATCGGAGAGGAGGCAACTTTCGAGACAATACCATTTGTTTAAAAATAAATTAGATTTTTGGTTTCTTAATCTTGCATAATCAACTTTTTAAGCTCGACATACTGTACACAGATAATATTTAACGGATACTGTTACAATGGATACTCAGGTACCAAAGGTTACTAAACATTTTTAACCACTTGACTGTTATTCTGTCTTATGAATGTTTGTTATTAGTGAAAAGTATATGCCTAAAAAGCAGTTATAAAAATTTTCACTTTTTAATGTACAACCAGAATCTTAGGATTAGATTAAACTCATTTACACTATTTTGCCCTTCTTTTATCACAAAATTGGTGATAAGTACATAACACTATCATACAATGTTTGAAATTTATTTTAAAAAATCGTGTTTTTATTTATTTACAAAGATTTTTGGTAAAAATACAAAACTTCCAAAAATATCGAACATTTAAATAGAAGGCAGTAAAGTGGCGCCATCTATTCTTTCCATATTATATCAGATGATATAAAATCTAATATTACACAATAATTTTAAATATTTTATATTAGTATCCTCTAATAACCAACAATTTTGTGCAAAAAATGAAAAAAAAAAACAGTGAATGTTGGAATTTGACATTTGATGATGTCAATTTTATAGATAGTAACAAAGAATCATGAAAATCCGGCCCTGACCTACTATTCATTGCGCAAATTCCGCGGGGCCAACCCCCCTATTCCCGCTGCCCTGCACGCCTGGACAATTTTGGTCTACAGTATTGGGTTTCCATACACCTTTAAACTTCCTTGATGGAACGGGATCCGAAGCTAAGACGAACACAAGGCTTAACTCAAGGTGTTAGCATACTGTGCTGATGAGTGAATGACATCCTGTACTTTAAACGGGTGTCTCCAACGGAGCCTCTGAGATACAGGGCGACCTTTCGGAGTATCTAGCCTTACTGCGGTAATGGGGGGCTCTGTCGTGGTGGACTATTATTTCGTTAGCTCCAAAGAGAAAGCGGACAAAACCGCTTTCATAGAAAAAAAGTGACAAAGGTGCGCTGACCAAAAAGGACAAATTAGAAGTCTGATCCTATTGGGAGGAATATAAAAAGGTGTGAGCCACAACAGACCGAGCGGTCGCGGTGGAGGGCGTAAAAAGTCCACTCACATAAAACCTAACCTAACCAAACCTAGTACTTACGCTTAAACCTTTCAAGACTATCCCAAGCTAAAAAAAATCAATCGATTACATATATATCTTACAGTTTATGACAATGGTTGACGAAATCCCTGTAAAATGCACTCTTATATAGAACACTCTGTATAATTAGATAATTCAAATATTTTTATACCCAAAATCCCAATACTGAATCTGTAAATGATAAAAACGTTACCTGCATGGGTGGTTGATAATGTTGCTGCTGCTCATTGTGTCCCTGTTGCCCATTGTGCCCGTGTTGCTGTTGCTGTTGTTGCTGGTGGTTGATATTGGGAATATCGAATTCTTCGTCTCCAAAACTAGGTGTGTGAAATGTCTGAAACAAGAAATTTATGGCTTAATTTTTTTTTAAGTGTTTGAGGCCGAAATATACATTTTTTATTTTGAAAAATATAAATTAAAATTATTTATTTCCAATGCAGAGGAGCATGTTAATAATATGTTACACTTTCTTGAAAAAATCCTGTATTTCTCTTGAAAAAAATATTTAATAAAAGAATTTTACTACATCTGGGTAATTTAAAAATTAGCGTTTAGCAAAATTTAATTAAGAAAAAGAAATTTAGGAGCTTAACTTAAGAAAATTTATCTGCTTAAAGCCACAAAAACGAGAAAGATTTTTTTCAAGAAAACCCATTATAAAAAGGATAATGTCAGAGAGACTGAGTGGCAGTATTTTCCAGTGATGATTTAAGAGAAAATTCCCTTTATCATTTTATTTTTTAAATTATTTTAAATAAAGATAATAATAAAGTATTTATTAAAGTTATTTTTATAAAATATTACATAAATGTCCCCGTTTCCTTATTTAATGGAAAGAAAAACGGAGAGACTGCAAACAAACTCCCTAATTTCCCTGTCTCCCTCTCGCGGCGACCTCTCGAACTAACTTTAATAGAGTTGAGCTGAATACCCGTTGTACGTAATTTATTTGGCAGCCGAGAAATATGGCCCATAACTTTGTATGAAAATAAAGAAGAATTATACGAACATTATAAATCAAATTCTCATTTTTATTTTCGGGGCCTCCGGATTTTGTATTTCGTCCAAATTAAATAATGAAATCGGATTAAATAAAATCCTGAATAATAAATAACAATTTGCAGTATTTAATAGTATACTACAAATATATCGGATAAAACAACCAACAATTAGAGAAAAGAAAAATAATCTTTCGGATCGCTGCGTATAAAAACAACTCTTGTAAATTTTTGATATTTTTTTGTAAACAGGCCACAATTTAACTAGTCTGATTCACTAGCTCTGCCAAATTTGTCATTGTTATCAACTTAAAGCGACATGCCTCCAACCAAAGACGTATAAAGAAAGATATAGATCCTTTTATTTACTTAAAAACTATTTGACACAATACCACTCAGGTCAATTGTTTTCCCTGGGGGAAAACAATCTGGAAAAACTGACAACAGCGCATGGATAACCTCACTTCTTAAGACAGTCTCCAGTTTTTCCATACAGTCTTCTACATTTTCCCATAGCAAATTGTTACATTGTAGGGCTTTAATAAAATTTCTATCCCGTTGATTACAGGATATTTTGCTGGTACCGCCCTCATATAATATATATATATATATATATATATATATATATATATATATATATATATATATATATATATATATATATATATATATATATATATATAATATATATATATATATATATATATATATATATATATATATATATATATATATATATATATATATATATATATATATATATATATATATATATATATATATATATATATAAAAAAAACAGGGTCCATCTTAGTTTAAACTCGTGAAAATAACGAAGTTGAAACAAATATGCCTTTGTAAAATGTCATTTATTAATGAGATACAGGGTGTTAAAGTTTAATTGTCGAAATTGTTATGTCTTCTATAACTTAGGTTGTTTTTGAGATATCGACATAAAAACTAAGGATCGGTGGTTTCTGGGGATGGGGAATATGATTTTATTCTCCTCTTTGACATAAAGTGTATATAGCGCTAGTTACACCAAATTCACACGCTGTTTCATGTCATAACTTTCTTACTATTAACGTCTTATTATTTTTTATGAAAGTATGTAAAAGGACAAAAAAAAAAAAAGAAGTACTACATTTTTTTAAATTAAAAACCGTTTTCGAAATATTTCAAAAATTTTTTGACAGTAAAAAAATAGTTTTCCCACTAAATTAAGGTAACTTTTAAAAACGAAAAAAATTGGAATCACTTCAACAAATGCGCAAAATGTCCACCATTTATTTATAGGTTTTTCCCCATAATGAAGTGATTCAAAATTTTTTTTATTCGTTTTAAATTTTTATCAATTTAGTCACTTTTTTTTGTTGTAAAAAAAATTTTTAAAAATGCAAATATTTCGAAAAATTTTTTAATCAAATAAATGTATTTTTTTCCCCTTTCGTCATTTTCACCCCATGAAAAAAAGGGGGCGGGTAACCCGGAAAAAAAAAAACCCAGAAAAAAAAACCCCGGCGTGGCGGCACGGCCGCCCCCAAAAGGCCGTCCGGCGGTTTTTTAAAGGGGGAGCCGTTTCTCGCGTTGAACTTTTTAAACCGATTTTTTAAACGAGGTTGGGGCAAAAGGGGTTTTAAATTTTTATTTTTTTCCCCCCCAATAACATGGGGGGTTTAAAAATGCATATGTAGATGCTGACATCTAATAATAAAGAAATAATTTTTTTTTTTTTTTAAAGTGATTTTTAAAGGTAAGTTCGATTTATTTATTCAGATTAAAAAAATCACAAAAAAAATTTTTTTGGGGGGCGTAAGCTTGGCTTCGTGCTGCTAAAAAAATTTTCACACTTTCAAACTAATCCCCTTTAAAATTGTCAGTTTTTAAAAAAAAAAAAATTAGGGAATTTTAAAAAGGGGGTGATTAAAAAAAATTAAAAATTTTATTTCAACATTGGTATTTTTTATCATAATACGCGTTGTAAGATTTGAATATTACAATATTATTTTTCATTATATGATTTATTAAAAATATTTATTAACAAAAAAAATTTTTGCCTAAATCATTATTTGGACGCTTGAAGAAAAAAAAAGGGCCGAAAAAAATTGGGGGTTTTGGGGGGAAAAACCCCCCGGGGAAAAAAGGGATTTTTTCCCAAAAAATTTTTTTAAATAAATTTTTTTTTTTTATTAATTTCTTAATTAAAAAACCCCTTTTTTGCCCAGGGGGAAAAAGTTTTTTTAATTTTTAAACCCCCCCTTTTTTTTAAAATTTTTTTTTTTCAAAAATTTTTTATAAATTTTTAAATTTTTCCCCCCCCAATAAAAAAAGAAAAAAAAAAAAAAAAAAAAACTAAAAATTGAACAGTTTAAAAATTTTAATTAAAATTTACCTCAAATTTCAACCCAATAACCCCCCCCGGGGATGGCTAAAAAAAAATAAAATTGAAAAAAAACCTTCTAAATTTTAATTAAATCCCAAAAAAAAAAAAACATTTTTTTTTTTCAATAAATTTTTTTTTTAAAATTTTTGATCGGGTCACATATTTTTTTGAATTTTTTTTTAATTTTGGGGGGTTTAAATTTAAAATTTAGAAAAGTTCAGTTTCATTTTTTTTAAAAAAATTTTTTTTTCCCCCTGGGGGGGAGGTTGGGGTGAAATTTTAGATTGGGGGCATGTTTTTTTTTCATGTTTATTTTTATTGCGGATTTAATTTTTAAAAAATTTTAAAAAAATTCAGTTTTATTTTTTTTTTAAACTTTTTTTGTTTTTTTATCCCCCGGGGAAAGGGGGGGGGTGGGGGGGGGTGAAAATTTTGGGGGCCCCAAAATTTTTTTTGGGAAAACCGAAAATGCAAAAAAAAAAGGGCGATTTTAAAAATTTTAAAAAACCCCCCTTTTTTCCCCCCCCCTTAAGAGGAGTGGGGGGGGGTTTTTTTATCAAATTAGATAGACGATTGTTTCAAAAACAAAGTTCAGTTGCAATATTGGAAATCCAACCTTTTTTTTTGCGAGATTTTTTGACCCAAAACCCGACTTTTTTTCCCCCCCAATTTTTTTAAAAATTTTAATCCCTATTCCAATAGTGAAGCTTAAAAATTAATTTGCATACCTTTAATTTTGACGATTCCAAAAAACTTCCTGTTTTTAAAAAAAAGCCCGGGTTTTCGAGTGAGGTAGCCGCTCCCCCCAAAAGAATGCCTCTGGCTAAAAACGATGTTTTTTGTGTGTTGCTCGAGTAAAAAAATTCAAAACAGCCGCCCCCGGGTTTCACATCTGGTTTAAAAACTTTAATAGTAAGAAAGTTATACAAAAAAAAGCATGTGAATATGGTGAAACAGCACCATCTACTTTTTTTTGTAAAAAAATAGAATTTTAAAACATATTCCTCAACCCAAAAACCCCCCCCTTCCCCTTTTTTTTCGATATCTCAAAAAAAACGGTTTTGGAGAAAAATTTTGAAAATTAAACAACCCCCTTTTTCTCATTAATGAATGATATTTTGCTGAGGAATATTTGGTTCAACATCTTTATTTTCCAGTTTAAAAAAGGGGTTAAAAGGGGGGAAAAAAATGATGCACGATTTTAATGAAGCTAAAAAAGTAAAAAAAAGTATATGACATGGAAAAAATGACGATTTTTTTTCCCAAAAAGATAAAAACAAACGGGAAACAAATTTTTTCTAAAACCCCTTTTAAAAATTTTTAAACCATCGGGAGATTCATTTGCCAAAAAATAAACGAATTTTTTAAAATTTTTAATCAAGATAAAAAAATAAAAAAATTTTTTTCCCCCTTTTTTAAAAAAAAATTGGAAAAAAGGGGGGAATTTTTCTACCCCAAAAAATTTGTTTGTTTAAATAGGGGGAAAAAAAACCGATATTTTTTAAATTTTTAAAAAAAGGGGGTTTTTTTAAAGTGAGGCCTGAAAACTGGAGGACAACGAGCAACCTATTTAAACTAAAAAATTTTTGATTTTTTTTTTAAATAATTAGAGACTTTTTTTTTTAAAAAAAAAAAAAGGCACTGTTTTAAAACATAATAATTTGTGTTTTTAAAGTGGTTATTCAGCCAAATTTTTTGGTAAGTACAATTATTTTTAATTCCCAAAAAAACCCCCAAAAAAATACCCCACTATGAAAAAAAACATTTTTAAAAAAAAACCGGAAAAGGGGTGTTTTATGAAGCGGGCGCGTGTTGCCAAATTTTAAAACTTTTGACCCATGTGTTTTAGGTTTTTTTTCTTTTTTTTTTTTTCTTTTTTTAAAAGCTCCCCATCCCCCCTAAAAACTGAGCATCAAAATTTTTTTACCCCCCTGCATATATCCCCAAAGTTTTTTTATTTTAATTTACTGTATTTCGTTTAATAATTTGGTGTATATATAAACATATTATTTCATAATACTCAGTTATTTTCTTCAAATCGATTACTTTTTTTTAAATTTTCTTTTTTTGTATTAGCATTGTACACGCACAAATTTGAACATAGGAATAAACAATCCAAGAGCCTTAAAAAATAAAATTTAAAAATTAAATTTAATTTAATTCTCGTTTGGCAAACTTTAAGGGTTTTTTTGAAAAAAAAAAACTTGATAAAATTTTTGGGGATCCAGTTTGGATCGTTAAATTTCCAGTTTGGGGAAAAAGTTTTTTGGGTTAAAAATTAAAATTTCAATCTCCGATCGATAGTTGGGAAAATTGAAAATTTAATGCCCGGCATTGGCTTGTTTAAAGTGCTTTAATCTGGCGGTTTTAAAGTTTAATGAAAGGTGCAAGGGGGGTATAACTAACACTTTATCGCGTTATTATTTTTTCCGGGTGATTCCCACCATTATGGAAAAATTCATAAATGTTTTTTCCCCTCCGGGTTTTTCCGACGTAAAAAAAAATAAATGATGATGTATGTTTGACTGTCCCCGCATATTTTCGAAACTATTATTCGGGGGTTGAGGGTCATTTTTTTATTGGCTTGAATTTACTTTAATTGAAAAAACAGTAAATATTTCATCAAAATCGGTTCAGTAGTTTCCCTGATACAAATGGGGAAGCATAACTGCCTGGACGTATTTATAAGCCAGATACGGATGTGGTGCCAAAAGGAGAACTGGTTCAAATTTTTTTTGTTTTCTCGAAAGTTGCCCCCTTTTATTTTGGGTCAAATTTTATTGGGGGGGTTTTAAGGCCTGTCACGAATCTGAAAAAAATTTTTTTTTAACGTTTGGGTTTTTGAGAATTTATTATCAAATTTAAAAACCTTTTTTTTTTTACTATACCCCCCAATTGCACCAATTTTGTTAAAATATTTTAAAACAATTTTTCAAAATTTGGTTTTTTTTTTTATTACCTTTTTTTTTCCTTTTAAAATTCGGGGTTTTAAAGTCAAAAGGGGCCCCGGGTAAGTTGGGGTAAAACTTGGGGGATACATGGTTGGGCCTTTAAAAAAGGGGAAGGGGTTTTTTAAATTTAAAGGAAATGTTAAATTAAAAAAAAAAAAATTTTTAAAAAGGGGTTAAAATATTTAAAATTTATTATTAAAAAAAAATTCTGTGCAAAAAGAAAAGAAATAGTGTTGAGGTTAGTTTAATGTTTAAATTTGATGATAAATATCTCGAAAACGAAAAAATTTTTTCCGATAACGGAAAAACCCAAAATTTTGGGAAAAATCGGAGTAGGAACTTTGAGACCAAAATATTTCTTTATTCATTTTAATTTTAAATCAGTCTTAAAAAATATATTAATACAGTGATCAAAAAAGGGTTAGAAATACCTTTTGAAACCACCAAATTGTAAAATCAAGTAAAGCGTCATCTGTCAATATGATTAATATTATTAAAAGAAAATTATTTCTATGTTGCTATTATTTTCAAAATAAGTAAATTAATTAATTTTATTTGTACCTTCCATCTGTATAAGTTTTAAATATGAGAAAACGCTTTATCTTAATTTACCTATTTTTTGACATTTATCGTTTTCCCGCTAATTCCTCCCAATTAGCAATTATACAAAAGAAAAATAATTATTAATCACACCGGCAACACTGACGCGTACAAACTTCCATAAGACATATTCTTGACAAAGTGGTGACCCTAAATACTTTAATATAGTTCAATGGATTATATTGTTAAAAATGTATCAAAAACTTTCCCTAAATGCTACTTGGGCAACTTGGGCGTCATATGCAAATCGAATAAAATGCATATCTGGGATAAAACGTAACAAACAAATTCTTGTCTATATGTAAACCCTCCTGTTATAAATAACCAACTCTTTAAAAAAAGGCCCCTTTTTTCCCCTTTTTTGTAAGAAAATTTTTACACAAAAAAATCATTTTTAAAAAGGGGGGAACTGCCCTGGCCATCGCGTAATTCCTGTATTACGGCCTGCAGCGTCCTGTGTGGTCTCCAAACACACATTTATGTCGCTTTAAATACTGTTTATAACATTGTTTCGACTTTAAATTAAAGCTATTCAGATCTAAAAATTTTTAAAATTTCTTTTGGCGAAGGCCTTTTAAATAATATTGTAATCGGGGACCTTCCCCAAAAAAAAAGGAGAATGCTTAGTTTGTTTCGCTGGGATGGCTGGCGTTTTTATAGCTTAATTTTTGTTGCTTTTTTGAGATTTCCTTTAAATAAAGTTGTTTTTACGGGATCTGAATTAGAGGCGCTCTTCATTCTCTTCGCCCTTCTCCATCTGTTCATCGGATAAAAA